>JBAJNP010011885.1:253-14122 GCA_036877545.1 Yasuhikotakia modesta | reverse complement strand
CTGGGAACTCCTTCAAGACTGTTGGAAAACAATTTCAGGTGACTACCTCTTGAAGCTCATCAACAGAATGCCAAGAGTGTGCAAAGCAGTAATCAGAGCAAAAAGTAGCTACTCTGAAGAGACTAGAATATAAGACGTTTTCAATTATTTTACTGTTTTTGGTAAGTACATAATTCCATATGTGTTCATTCACATCTTTGATGTCTTCTGTGTGAATCTACAATGTAAATAGTTGTGAAAATAAAGAAAACACATTGAATGTAAAGGTGTGTCCAAACTTTTGGCCTGTACTGTACATGTGAGTGTAAGTACTGCACTGAGAGTTTATAAAGAAATCATGTTCATTATAGAGTCTTAGAGCAGCAGGAAGGAAAGACCAATGAAATCTCTCATTTACACACTGAGGGTGGAGCCGTCTGTCACTGAAGCTGCTCTCCAGAGCTGACAGAACGTTCCCCAGGGGTGGGACTCGTGGTCCAGCATAGATGTCAGTTTTGTTGGGAATCATCTGTCACCAACCTCCTGCACTACAGAAAACAGCCCAGGACAGAGCTTGGCCTCTTAATGATCTTGTCCAGCTTTTTCCTCTCCCTCTCAGTGATGCTGCTGCTCCAGCAGACTACACCATACAGGATACAGGATGGTACTGTATGGTCTAGTGTCCACACTGTATAGTGTAGAGTCCACATACTCTGTGGACTCTGCATCACAGAGTCATATAGGTCTTTAGGAGCACCCCCTGCACATCAAAGGACCACAGACTCCTCAAGAGGTACATTTACATTTAGTCATTGGGCAGACGCTTTTATCCAAAGCGACTTACAGTGAACACGTTTTTATCAGGACTTGCCTTCCCCTGGGATCGAACCCACAACTTTTGCGGTGTTAACACAATGCTAACAGGAAGGCTAAGAAGAGGTAGAGCCTGCCCTTACCCTTCCTGTACAATGCGTCTGTGTTGTGAGACTCCAGTCCAGTTTGTGGTTTAGGTGAACACCCAGGTACTTATAAGAGTCTAGTGAGGGGGCAGACCGGTGCCTGTGGAAATCCACCACCATTTCCTTGGTCTTTCTCGCGTTGATGAAGAGATGATTTGGCCGACACCAGTCCACAAAGTCCTGCCTTAGTCTTCTGTACTCTGCATCTTTGTCGCCGCTGATCAGGCCAACAATGGCTGAGTCATCAGAGAACCTGAGCAGGACACAGCTGTCCATGTTGTACCTGAAGTCTGCAGTGTAGAGGGTGAAAAGGAAGGGCGCAAGCACCATGCCCTAAGGGACACCCACACTGCAGTTATCAGACAGTGTATCAGATACAGAGTCCCTAGCTCTCACAGCTCTGGGGCCTATTTGCAAGATAGTCCAGAACCCACTTTGCCAGATGCGAGTCCCGTCCACCCCACTCCAGCTTGTCCCCCAAAAGCGGGGGCTGAATTGTGTTGAATGTGCTGGAGAAATCAAAAAATATAAACCTCATAGCACTGCCGGGCCTCTTCAGCTGAGTTAGAGCACGGTGCAGCAGAAAGATCCTCCACTCCGATCCCAGGTCAGTAGGCAAAGTGCAGCAGGTCCATCTCTGAGCTCACCTTGGAGCGGTGGTGGCCCAGAACCAGTCTCTTTTGGGGATTTGGGGTCTACAACACTCTAATATGAAGACCTGAAGTCTTTCAAATCCATACCACCTGAACTAAGATGACATGATAACTGAAATCTTAATTTATTTTATTTCTAAGTTTTATTCTAAATTGCATTTACATTCATACACAAGCCCTCTTACCGCTAGGCCCTGGAGGTCCCTGTTCTCCCCGGTCACCACTGGGCCCTGTGTCTCCTTTAGGCCCTGAGATGAAAAGAGATTTAAAGACAAAATGGAACAAACAAAAAGGAATCAAACAGTTTTTCAGTCAAAAAACAAGGACTCTATTCAGATGTAGCATTGACTGATATCTATTTTTTATGACAATTATTATTATTATTATTAATACAAAAACCAAATAATGCAAATTCGTCATTTGTCAGTCTTTCACCTTCAAAATGATGAAGAGATATTCAAGTGGCCAATAGAAAGAAAAAAATCTATGGAAGTCAATTGAAGTCAACATTCCTTGAAATATCTTGTTCAATGTAAGAAATTCATCCAGGTTTGAAACATGAGGATGATTCAAAATAAATTACCTGACCACACTATCCCTCTTCCCTCCCTCCCTTTTTCTTTTTTTTTTGTAGTTCGACCACTGGGTAAGCTTAGTATCACATTGTGTGGCCGCATATGTGGACACTTTTGACAATTGTGTCATGAGGGCCATCTGTTCTGAGCCCGATCTGTAGGCAATTCATCTCTAAACAGTTCATCGGCTGTCCCATTAGTATAATCTGATGTTTTCTGATGTTGAAATACCAGAAAGTCCAGGAGGTCCAAGAATTCCAGGAACCCCATTCTGCCCATCTGAACCTGGACGACCATCAGAGCCGGGTAAACCTTGAAGGAACCAGACAAGATTCCTTCAAAGCACAAATAAAACCTGCTGAATCTGCTGAAGTGTGGATGTACTTCTGAATCATTTAAAAAGAAGGAAACCGACGCACAACACAAGATTTATTGTTAAATGATCAAGTATCTTCCGAATTGCTTACCAAAAGCTCAATTTGGTAGATCTCATCACACACACACTCTCTCTCTCTCACACACACACACATATAAAAGCACCTTGTATTCCTTTCTCGCCTGAATCTCCCTTTAACCCGGGAATACCTGGAAAGGAAAAACACAACTTAGTGATCTACTGTTGCTCAAATAGTGTGGCATTAGGTCAAGAGTTTTGTGAAAGTTGTAAAAAAAAACAATTACCAGGAACACCTGTGATGCCAGTTGGACCTTGCTGCCCTGCCACACCACGCTCTCCGCTTTTTCCTTTTTCTCCCGGAGGACCTGGCTCACCTTGTCTACCTTGGGGGGTTGTGATGGGGTTAACAGCACTTTACTCACACAGCATTTCAAAAGCGTGTACATAATAAATAATAAATACATACAGGAAAAAATACAAGTGTATAGAGATTCCTGCTGAAAATACCAGGATTCCAGAACTGAATGCTTGATTTAAACTGATTTAACCAGCAAGATGTTTTAGTCAACCAGGGCTGTGCTGCCTGACTGGCCACTCTAGCTGTGTTTTTCTGGTGCATCAGCTTGCAAAAGCAGAGCTTTCTTAACAAGGACATGCATGCAGATATACATACAAATACTTACCTGGTGAGCCAATGTCTCCTTTTTCACCTGGTATTCCTGGAGCACCTGTAACAGAACAAACACAAAGCAGCTTATACAAATTCATTAAACATTCTGCTGATTACATAAAAGGAAAGAACAAAGGTTCAAAGGTCACAGTGTGGCTTAAGATAAGGTTTAAAGGTTTATTTCTGTTTTGACCAGTAGGGAGAGCTGAGCACACACAGATTTTTGATCCTCAGCTGGTCATTTAAATAGTTACACATTGCTGGGTGTGAGAACCAACTAAGCAACTTGCACTGGACTAAATTATACATTTGAATTTATTGATCTAAAACTTTTTTAAGTTTTAAAATGTACATAAATACATGAAGTATTTATTTACATAGATTAAATCAATCTCTTTTTTCTTAGAAAGTTTTATCTCCTTCACTTTTTTATATGCACAATTTGCTAACATTTATTTGTATTCTAATTTGTAATTTCATGTTTAATGTAAACACACCTGGAGGTCCAGGTAGTCCAGGTCTTCCAGGCGGACAAACCATGGCTATGAAACAAAGAAATATATACAATACTGGTGAGCCTTTAATGCATATGGCACCTACTGATCAATTCTTTAACAACTTAATTATCAACAACAGAAGTCAGTGGAAGATTTTAAGACAATCACAAATAAAAAAAATCAAAATTATGTTCTTATAATAACCAGGAAAATGTCCGAAAAACATGGACATTTTGAATGTTTCAATATTTAACTTTTGTGTTACTTACGCATGGATTTGTTTTCTTTAAATGATGTTGCGATGACGAGAAAGTTAAATTATGGCAAACATAGGAAACAGGAAGGCTGTTATGTCTACAGCATGCAAATGTTTATTGTGGTGGCCTGATTACTGAACTGTACTGTACTGTACTGTATGGGGTTTGTGCATGTTGTCTTCGGGAGCAAGAGGTTATATTTAAAAAACGCGGAGATTGGAACTCCAAACATACACCGACTACAATATACCTAACTCAAACTTACGTTAAGAACCGACAAAGGAAAAGTAAATGAAGAACAACTGGAATAATAGAACTAATGATTGAAAACAGGAGAGAGGAATCAACTAAACAAGAACAGGAGAAACCAAACTACACAGAACATGGGTGAACACAGGACTAAACCATTGACAATACCACCAACCGGCAAAAATAAGTGTCACTTAAAACAGATTTTAAATCAAGTTCAAGTTGTTTGCAAGTTTATTTATAAAGCGCATTGTTACAAATGTGAAAAGCGCTCTTATAATTTTTTGCAAGTGGCTTCATACTTGCTTCATTGAAATTATAGCAATGCATGTTACAGGAAGTGTCTCAGATATTTTGTATGCTGTGAGTGATTTACATTAAACTAATTTTTATGTGGCCTGATAAAAATGACGCCGCTGAGTCACAGTTATAGCGCCACCAACTTGCAGCAGAAAGTGTGTCACAATGTACTTTTAAACAGTGCTGATGTTTTTAGAACTAAATGTGTGATGATGGCTATGCATCATTTTCTCTGAAGCATCAGGTGGCAAAAATGCTGTAATACTGGGGCCCTCATCTGTTATATTTGTTAAAGTGTTTAGCTTTTACCTCTTTGTGCACTGAGGTTGAACTGCATCATTAATTTCTCTACAGTCCCATCCTCTCCACACAAACTCGACAGACACTGCTCATTTGCAGATGTTTGTTTTTCTGTAATGATGTCATCTGTTGATGTACAGTGCGTTTGAACCCAGGCCTCCAGAGTGAAAACTAGACACACACATACATGATAAGTGAATAGCAATGGTGTGGAAACATCTAACCTCAGGCATAAGCCTAAACTTCAAAGAAACTGTAAACTGTATAGCTCAGATCTGATTGGCTGATTGGAATGTTGCTCATCATCTTTGTTGTGTTGTGAACATCTTTTGCTTGGCAAAGTCAGGAAGGCTGTTGTATCTCACCTTTATAGGCCAGCACACAGTTCAAGGTAATCAACAGCAGTAAGAGAAGTATCAGAAGAGGAACACATCGCTGTTTGTTTGCTGCTTTCTCAGACCTCACCTCTGAAACACATACACACACAATACACACATATACACACACAATACACACAATGCAAACATTGATTTTTATCACAGACATTTTATCATTCACTTCATCCAGTAGTAAATTCATACAGGTGCTAAACTACTGTCAACTTAATTTTGAAGTTCTCACATGGGAAAAAAATAATATAAAATAATCAGTTAAAGTGTTCTAATTCACTTAAAATGTACATTAATTGCATGATGAAATTGTAAGCAACATAAATATTAGTGAAGACATACCACCGTGCTGGAAGTCATAGCGGTCAGCCTGGAAGAGTTTCATGGAATTGTCATAAAGAGGATTCTCCTGACTGAACACTGTTGCCTTCCCATCAACTAGATCAACTTCTGTCTCCATCTGTCCTCAGCACACACTGACCTCCCCCCAGTCAGCAGATGAAGATTTATAAAGCACAAGTACAGAAAAAGAAGGGAAAAATATATATGCTGGGTCATCAATTTATGTGTCATCTGATAGTGAGTAAGGATTTCTTAAGAACAAGGAAGCTGTTTTTCAGAGCGTAAAAAACTGTGTTACCCAAAATTTATTTTAAGGAAGGGTACCTCTGTTTCCTAAACTGATAGAGTCATATTAATCTTATTTTATCCTAATATTTCACATTAACCATATTCTGTCCATTTTAATAAGAGATGGACTGTGACTGGGTACATTTTCTGCACTGAACATATTTCCAGCCCTGTGAAGACACTGCTGATACAGATAATAAAAGTAAATTCTCTTTGAATTGTTTTTTTCTACATTTAAATACCATTAAACATAAGGAAGGTAATTTTTAATTATTAAATTTAAAATGTATTATTATGATTAGTGATGCTTGTGAAGCAAAGATATTACAATGTCACGCTATTATGGTGCATGTGGCAGGGCGTCCAGGCTATCACCAATTACAGGTCAACACCACCTGCCTGTGACAGTGATGGCCCCCTTTCATATGCGCTAAATGACTTCTATTCTCGGTTTGAGGCATGAAACAGTGCACACTACAATAAGAATTCTCACACAATTAGCAAAACCCTACACTCAAGAAGCAAAACATCTATCCCGATTTTCACAATCATAAGCACAAACTCAGCTTAACACTGTGCAAAAAACTACACACAGTGATTTGCAAAATGCTACACACATTTTCACACTTTAGGCAAAGTTAAACATTGTGATGTCACTTCCTTTCATGGAAAAGCTCTGGCTGTCTAAATGACCACACCTATAAGCAAATTAAGTAAAGACATCCACCAGAGGTATAAACACATATGTACTTGACTGAAAACACACCAATCAGGTGGGTATTAGCTCTATAATAAGGCAGCAGGTGAGTTCATCTGTCTTTAGTGTAGCAAAAATGGAAGGCGCTAGAAGTGAGAGTGCTAGAAGTGCTAGAAGAGTGAGAATGAGAGGGGGAGTCCAAAGAGGAGAAGAAAGAGGTAGAGGAAGAGGCTGAGGTAGGGGAAGAGGTAGACGTAGAGAGGGATTTGAAAATGAGAGAGCACATGAACAAAGGAGCAGAGGACCAACTTTAAGCAATGAAATCCGTGCAACACTCATTGACCATGTAATTAACCATAGACTCACTGAGGGAAGCTGGACTAAGAGTTCAGCCAAATCTCAGCAGGTGTACAGCAGTCACAGTAATTCAAACATTTCGTCAAGAAAACAGATAAACATCTGTTTTCCTTCAGTACAATATGTACAAAAACTGTACAAAACTGCAACTTACTGTACTTATCACTTTTGGTACCCATTCCTGTGACATTTCACAGTAAGCTTTATTTACATAGGACTGTGGGTCAATAGTGATCCCACTATTTTCAAAAACATTAATCGGGTCTCTATATCAACCATAAATCAAACCCTTAAAAACATCAGGTACAAATGAAGCAACTCTATTGCGTGCCATTAGTCAGAAACTCACAGAGTATAAAACAAATGCGGACTGAGTACGTGGAGGTATTCATTGTTCATATTGCTCATTTACCTTATTATGGTGTAGAATTGTACACAATGTGTACATGTAAATGTACTGTACAATAAACCTATATTGAACAACCCACTATTGTCTTTTACTGTACATACTGTGTTTCAGAGAGTTTTGCAAATGGGTGGAGACAAAATCCAACATGAATTTATATACGTAGATGAGGCTGGATTTATTCTTACAAAAAACAGAAGAAGAAGAAGAAATATAATTGGGCACAGGGCAATTACCAATGTGCCAGCGCGGCGTGGGAGTAACATCACCCTTTGCGCTACCATTACACAGAATGGGGTCCTCCACCGTCATGCCAATGTGGGTCCTTATAACACAGATTTAATTATTGCAATTCTTGACAGACTGCCTAGAATTAAACCAAATACATCAGGTGCAGTATATTGTTGTCTGGGACAATGTATCTTTTCACCAATCTGCTGTGGTCAAAAATTGGTTTCTGCAGCATCCTCAGTTCACTGTACTGTACCTTCCACCATACCCCCCTTTCTGAACCCAATCAATGAGTTTTGAAGGTTGAAGGTGTACAACCTTTGACCCTATGTCCAGATGTCCCTGATTCAGGCTATGGAACAGGCAGCTGATCTTATCGACGCAGCTTCTGTACAGGGGTGGATTCGTCACACAAGGCGATTTTTCCTCATGGTCTTGCCAATGAAGACATTGCTTGTGACGTTGATGAAATATTATAACCAGATCCAGCAAGACAAAGGAATGATGCCTAGAGTTATTGTTATATTGTTGCTTTAGTTTGTTTCTACAGTTATTGTAAGTGTATGTATTTTTGTGTTAGTATGTTTGCTGTGTTTACAGCAGTAAAAATATAATTTGTTGACTCATGTTGATTGAGTATATGATAAATATTTCGTTTATCAGCAGCATTGGTCTTGTGCAGTGCTTGGTGAGTTTTTACAAATGTGTTTTGAATTAATTGCAGTAGTGTGTAACTGATTGAATCTGTGTCAGATTATTTTAAAGACTGTGTTAATACTGTGTTGACGTGAGAACAAAATAGCATTTTTATAAATGTGTGTATAGTTCTGATTCAAGTGCTTCATTTTGCATCAAGCTGGGGTGGGTGTGGTGTTTGGTTTATTGTGTGACGTGTTATGAAAACATGAGCTGTTTTCAAAATTGTGTGTAAACAACCCTAATTAACTGTAAACTGCAGCAGTTCCTCTGTGGAGATCGTCATGGGCATCAAGACTCTGACCTGACAGAGACCCTCACCTGGTCACTCAACACAAGTTCCATAGCAAAGAAAGCATAACTCCAACACCCTATCTTTACCATGTTCTACAGAGGGACAATCGAGAGCATCGAGAGTCTCGAACCGCAAGACCCTGCAGAGGATAGTGAAAACAGCTAAGAAAATCATCTGGGTCTCTCTCTCTCCTCTCTTCTCTCTTCCTTAAATAACTGATATTTACACCTCACACTGCATTCACAAAGTCACCAGCATTGTGGATCACCTCACACACATGATCTGGTGTGAAGACAGCAGCATGAGTTTAATTGGATGAATTTAAGTGTCTGATGGCCTGCGACAAGAAGCTCCTTCTGAGTCTCTACACGTTAAATCCTCAGAGATGTTTACACCGAAGTATTTGTAGCTGGGAAGTATTTCCACTGGGGTCTTGTTGATGATGATTTGGTAATAGTTCTGCCGCTGTCTCTTCCTAAAATCAATGACCAGTTCTTTGGTTTATATCAACGTTCAGAAATAGACAGTTATCTTGGCCCCATGATGTTAACCTCTCCACTTCATTAGGATCAGGCTGACCTAACCATGTTCCTGACACAGAGGGCAAAAATGGGGCATTAAGGAGAAAAGATTTAGCCCTCTTCTTGATGTCCAAAGGATTCACAAATGTTTCTCTGTGGCCACATTGGCCATATTGTCATGAACCCCGCCTCTGTGGCTCCCTCTGATTGCCACCAGCAAGAGCCCTCTCCTGAATATTAGAACTACAATTCCCATGACCCCATACCCGGGCCACGCTCAGCACAGGTGGTGGCCATTTCCCCAATACAAACTATTTATATACTCACCCGTTCCATAGCCATTTGTAAAGTCTTGTTTTGCCACGGCTGACATCACTGAGCGTTTTCCTGTGTGCTATTTACCTGTGTATTTACCTGGACTATTTATGGACTGATATTCTTATATTCTTATATGGATTATACTTATTCCCTGATTGTTCTCTGCCTGCCTTTTTACCATAGCCTTGTTTATTGGATTACTCTTGTTATTTGCTCCCTGCCCCGACCCATTGCCTGGACTTTTTATGCTTTGCGGATTGTTTGACGTAGTCATTATAACCTTAGTGGCCTGGAAAACAAGGTATGTGGCTTAAAGTCTGGGGCACAACCTCTCCACCCTCATCTAAATCCTTAGGGAGGCTGGCTAGGAATGCTTGTAAAATAACCATTATATTCATGTATGCCCCAGAATAACCTGCTGTTACATATGTCTTCAACACCAAAGATGATATTGTGCAACAAGGTTTGGGGAGCATCAAACTTTCAGGGATCATACAACATTGGGTTATATATCACCCCACAGCTTGTCACTCTCGCTATTCTTAATGTGTTTATATTATAACAAAAAATACAAAAGACATAAAGCTAGAAAGCTAACTTATATATGTTCTGATGTCCTTTCATGCTTTCCCAGTGCATCATCACGTTACTTCATGACATAAATTAAATCAAGATTAAACTAGTTTCCCATGTGCTTTATGTGCTCATATGTTGAGAACATTCTTCAAAGTGTTGTTATAGGAACAAAAGTTAACATGACAGTGTTAGAATTTGTTTTGGCAATTATAAATTGCTTTACATATAAACAATTAAAGGCTACGATATGTCCTCATTTGAACAACTACGTAAACGTGTTGTGGTGTGTCCAAAGTTTAAGTGTGTGTTTTTGCTTTTCCATCAAAAAAGAAAGTGTGCCTTCTCTTACTCTGGGTGAATGTGTGTCCCTGACTGTGTGTAAACCGGCTGGTGAGTAGGCCATCTGTTTAGACGGACAACATTGAACAGAATAGCAGTGCTGTCCCTGACCTCAGATCAGCACCAAATGCTCCTCTCTGCTTACATTTAACCTGCACTGACAGAATGACCTTGTTACTGTATGGTGAGCTGTGTGTTTGTGATTTGTTTATTTGTTGTTTGAAGAGCCCAGCACTCACAGCTGCTGATGTGTGTGTTTTATAATGACTGATGACCTTGATGACCCTGTCAGTATGTATAAGGCACCAAGGTATGCGTGGATATAACACACTAGTTCTTTATACAAATCAAAAGAACTTACAAATGAGCTCTCTTTAGAATCTCATTTGTTTGTCTAGACAATAGGAATAACAGAAAGCAATGTAGAGGTTTTAGTTTTATTCTGCTTTTCTGATTCTTTCAGTTTTAGGAAACATGTCCTCTCCAAAGGTTTAGGGGAGATCTCAACAATCAATATTGTGCATACTTCCAAAGTTAACAAACCAAAGACCTTCAAGACCAAATGATCTAGGCTACAGATCTTTGTCTCTACTGCAGTTCATTACATTTTTTCATTTGTCTTATTATTTGATTTATTACCTTTAATAAATTGGAGAAACGTTAACTCTTAAACATAACTGGTAACTTCAATTTTCTAAACTATAGAACACAAAAGTATCAGTAAGATCAGCCGCAACAGATAAACGAGCATCAGATAGAAGAGCATCAGTGATATCAGATGCAAGTAATCAGGTTTTTCTTTGTGTCTGTGTATTTCTTTAGCATTCAGCCCTCTCCCATTTGAAAACAAAGCACACTTATGTGACTTCCATGTGTCATCTCACCTCCTTTTGCAATTATTTGCTGGATTTTGTCACTGGGATGGCACTAGCAAATAAACAACATTACTGTTGACTTTCTGAGAGCACCCTTTCAGCACACTCCTTTGACCATCAACAATGCTGCTGTGGAGAGAGTTTCTGGGTGTGTACATAACAAGACCCCTCATGAACCATCAAGCCTTTATTGCGCCTCCCCCTGCAAACTGAGGAGAGTTGGAGTCCTGGCACCCATCATGCCATGTTATTCTATTGTAGCACCATTAAATGTGTCTTGACCAGCTTCCAGAAAGCTCTGCTGCACATATGTATGCAGCAGGATAGATCTGAAACCTAGAAAAACTAAAAGATTTGAAAAGTAGGCAGAACTGGGGTTTTTTAACAGACTTCTGTAATTTGAAGCCCTTTCCCTTGTGCTGTAAGGAGTAATAATCTAATTTTGTTTGCCTCTAATTATGCTCCATTTCTGGACTGCTTGTCATGACCAGGACTTGAACACTCTACCACTGAGCCACAGAGGAGGCAGTGTTGGACCCAAGTGTCCATATATATAGACAAACAGAATCATGAAAAGTAGTATTAATTCTTAATGAATGAGGGAGATGGTAAGACCCAGGGTTAACTTTTATGGTGACCCAGAAAGGGCCATTGTATTTCTGGAGTAGGACTGGAGGGTGTTGTTTTTAGAGATATAATCAATCAATAAGTAATTGTGTACATTGATGGCCTTCTCATTTAGAATGAGAGAATACAGAGCTACTTGCCATCAAGGTGGCCTTTGAGGAATGGAGGCATTGGCTGGAGGGAGCTAAACACCCATTCATGGTCCTCACTGATCACCGCAACCATCTGTACCTTAACTTCTCGTCATTGATTTCGTAACAGATCTTCCTCCCTTGCAAGGTTATACCACAATACTAACTGTCATTGATCGTTTTTCTAAGGGCTGCCATCTGATTCCCCTCCCCAAACTTCCCTGGAACTGGAGACAGCGAAGAACCTCTGCAGTGAGGTCTTAAGATATTACGGATTACCTGAAGACATTGTCTGATCGAGGTCCCCAGTTTACCTCCCGAGTTTGGTCAGATTTCTGCAAGCTCCTCAGTATCAACGTGAGTCTCACTTCTGGGTACCAGCCCCAATCAAATGGACTTGGTTGAACGAAGAATTAACTCATCTTATTGCAGCTTAAACCAGGAGGACTGGAGTCGTTTCCTCATGCCCAGAACTCTCTCAGAAAGCCAGCTACTAACCTCACACCCCTTCAGTGTGTCCTGGGGTATCAATCGCCTCTTTTCCCCTGATCAGGGAAGCCCTGCAAACTGCCTGCTAATGACAGGATACGTAGAACTGAGGAAACCTGGAACTCAGCTCATGTCCACCTACAGAGAGCCATTAGAAGGTCAGTCGAGCAAGCACACCAACACAGAACCTAAAATCCCCCCTATGCTCCAGGACAGTGGGTGTGGCTGTCGACCCGACACTTACACGTCTGCCTTCCCTGCAAGAAGCTGAACCCCAGGGTCCATTTCAAATCATTAAACAGATCACTCCTGTGACATACCGCTTCAGATTACCTACCAATGACTGTATCTCCCCAACTTTCCCTGCTCAAGCCCACTGGTGGTCTGCGTGGAGTGGAGATCCTAGAGGCGACTAACCATCCGAGACCTGGTGAGGAGGTTTACAGGGTCAGATCCATCCTGGACTCCAGGTGCCGGGCAGGTAGACTACAATACCTGGTGGACTGGGAAGCTACGGTCCTAAGGAGAGATCTTGCATCTGACATCCTGGATCCTGCTCTTCTTGAGGACTTCCACCTCAGCCATCCAGATGGCCCAGCACCTCACCCTCAGGGTAGACTCCGGCATCAGACTGACCCTGTTACATCAGGGGGCTCTGTTACGAACTCGGTCCCTGTGGCTTCCTATACTGCCCACCAGCGGGACCCCTCTCTGGAGTTCTGAACTCCATTTCCCATGTGCCCGTATCTGGACCACGCCCTCTCCAGCTGACGGCCATCTTACCCCATTAAGCTCTCTATTTATACCCACACTTGACACTTGTCTCCTTGTCACCTGTCTTTACTGAGTGTTTTCTCTTGCATGGTTCTTTCATTATTACCCGGACTGCCTACCCTCTTACTGAATCACACTCTTGGATTGCCACCAGCCTCGACCTGTTGCCTTGTATTGTTTACTCTTGTGCTCTGCCTACATTGTTTATGTATGCTGTGTATGACCTCTGCCTGTTTGACCAAGATTGTAAATAATACACTGCTTATGGATCTGAACAAGCCTCCATTACAGTTAATAGCAAAATTGTAAAAACATGAATACAATTTTGAATAGTTGGTGAAGCTAGTATCTAAAATAGAAATATCAAGCCCAGCAACATTTCAGACTGATCAGTACTTAAATTTCACAACCATATACCACTCTGTTCTATGGGGTCCCATGAAAGGGAGGAGAACAAGAAAACTTGACCACTAATAAGACTGGCATGTTATGTTGAACGTGCATTTGCAATGTAATGTTATAGAAAACATATGTTATTTACTAACATACAAACAGGCTGTCAGGGCTGGACTTGAACCCGGGTCTCTGGCGCCAAGAGCGTACGCTCTAACCTCTGAGCCACAGAGGAGAAATGGAAAAACCCACGGACGAAACGCAAGATGAACTGAGTTGGTATTTTATT
>JBAJNP010011884.1:0-14123 GCA_036877545.1 Yasuhikotakia modesta | reverse complement strand
AACACAACTTTGACATGATCACTCGTCGGTGAAAGTTGCACGAACGCGCTCCGCTCTTACCTGAGCGTCCAGGTGACGCGCGCGATGTGACGCGCGTTGTTCATCACATCACATCAGTCCAGCACAGATACTTTCCCATCTGTTAAGTGCACTTAGTTGGTAATGGTGTAAATGGGCTTTAGTGCAAGACACATGAGAAATACATCACTCAGAGCGACCCAAACGCATCAGACCTAGTGTGCTGCCTTCCTAGTGCGCACCTGGGGCACTGCATGCATAAGACGCAGGTGTCACTTGCAACCTTAAAACGTCATATCCGGTGACGCCGAAGGTCCCCAGGTAAAAACTACCAGGTAACACGAATCACCAATGCACAGCTATTTATAAACCAGGTCATTTCAACCTTTACTAATACAGCTGTAAAACACATTACTGAAGAATGGCAGATGTTTAATATATTAAACATTATGAAATGCATTTATGAATACAGAAACTTCTGTATATTATTGTGTAGTTTGTCCAGCTGATTCTGCAAGTATTGCTTTAAAAAGCCTTTTGGCACCATGAACTTTGTGCCTGGATGCTTGAGTGAAAATGGACCAAAACTGTTTGTGGTTTATGAATTTCACAGAAACCATCAGATGAGACACATTGACACAGAATGTGATTCACTGACATGAAATCAGTCATACAGATGAACTCATACAGTATGTGTTACTCATGCAACTCATATGTTCACTGTATTATTTCACGAGGAACGTTCAACCGTTCAGATGTTCACATCTTTATGACAGAATCCTCTATTAGTGAAAAACACACATGACCTGAGTTCACACGGAAAATCTGGGATAGTTTTTCATTAAACCTAGAATGATAGACAAACCGTTTCAGCAAAATGATCTGCCCTGTATAAAGGGCATATATTTCAATGCATTTCTATAAACACCTTTGTATTACATTAGAACACATATTTTCAATTGTATTACATCTCAGTTTCTACTGACCTAATGTCACTATGATGTTTTTTCAGAGCAGGTTAATACCAAACATTCATTTAGAAACTTTACAAACTAACATAATTCAGCCATAACTGCATCTGTGATGCTCCTTTTAACCCTATTAAATAACTCGAGCATAAACAACAGCGTTAAATGAGCAAAACCTGAGATATAACAGATTATAAAACATAATAACAGGGACAAACTGAGCTGGTTTCTGCACAGAGGAGGGCCGCTCAGGGGGGCTCAATATCTTGCTGAGGGGATCAATGAGTTCAGTAAAACTGTTCACATTTCCAAGGCTCATTTTTTACCTCAAATCAATTATCAGGTAATAAGAGACCAGGGCTGTGTTGGCCTGTTTCTCATTAAACAGCAAACGCATGAGAGACCAGCGCATCCAAACACCTGCAGGAACCTGCGACAGGCTGGAGATGTTTCACCCGTTCATGCATCACGCCAAAAGTTCGCCTGGGAACAGACGTCATTTTAACACTTTCTGCGTCTGTTCTACAAACTTTCACTGGACCTGAATGTCACGAAAGACAAGAACATGTTTCGGTCCAAACTGTGATGCACTTTTGCACTTCCAGATTGTGGCTGTGTTTATTTTCTATCCACATGCATGCATTCATTTTCAGTCACATTCATATGTTCTAATGCACACGCACGTTTCTTTTTCTCCTTATTCTGCCATGTTATAATATTGTTTTTCTCCAGATTATATTTTATTAATCTTTTAATTGTTCTTTTTAGCATATAATTGTTTTAATTGAAAACTTATATGGCTGTGTGTGTGAGACAAACATTGAAACTATAAACTATAAGTAAATGTGCTACAGTCTGAATGTTTT
Organism: Yasuhikotakia modesta; assembly: GCA_036877545.1. NCBI lineage: Eukaryota > Metazoa > Chordata > Actinopteri > Cypriniformes > Botiidae > Yasuhikotakia > Yasuhikotakia modesta. Next base: position 12,271 of record JBAJNP010011884.1, on the reverse strand, counting down.
CTGAACGTTACATAATTACATATTGCTCTTCTGATTAATAATATACTGTATCTTACTTTAATGTTAATTTATTATTATTTAAGTTTAATTATATATGAGATTTGCTTTGCAATTCTGTTCAAATGTGGGGCATGTTTAAACAAAAATCTTCCTTACATTAAATAAGCATGAAACAAAACATAAATTCTAACCACCATGAATGTTGCATGACTGCTGGAAATGAACTATTTTCCTCCCACATTCTAGAAGGGACGCAGAAAAGACTAAATCTCTCCTATTCTCCATTTAAAGTCATATTATCACATATTCCTGAAACATTCATCAGTTCATTGTGCCATCTGGACTTTGCCACACTTAAAATCCAGGCAAATGTGATCAGGCCCAAATATTCACATAATAACGGTTTGTCCAGGGATTTTCTCATGACCTTGCTAGTCAATAAACAGCTAATGAGACCCGTCTGAATCTGTTACAGAGGAATTAGTTTGTCACAGAAAACGCTTCAGTTACACCACAGTACAGGATGTAGAAATTGTGGATGTTTATTAAATGTCACTCCAAACATAAAACACATTTAAAGGATCAACAGAAATGGGAAATAAATATGCTATTGCTACCAGACCTAAAGAATAATGGAGTTTGTCTAATGGAGCACAACTAATAGGTCACTGCATTCAAAACAAGAAACATCACTTTTAGAGCTGGTCAGAATTTGAAGTATATCATTTTTTTGATGTTAAAATACTCACTTCTATACAATATGGAGGTTTATTTCTCTGAATGTACAGAGTGAAGTCCTATCAAAAGACTTTCTACTTTTAAAATACAGAACAGATCAACCAATGGCTGGAGTTTGGGGGTGGGATTATCTGTTTGTTGGACCAATGGTAGATGTCAGGAGCGTTTAGGAAAACTCAGGGGTCATTATTGTTGAATTTGGTGATTCTAGTGGCAGAGAAATTACATACTTCAGCCTTCAGGGAGAGAAAATGAACAATCATCCAGGGCTGTTATTCTTGACAGACATGCCCAATTTCACGCTTAAATTATTTACACGGATGACAGGCAAGTGCCATTCACAGACAGGACGGGTTTGAAGGCCCTCAGCAGGGGTTCACGAGATCCAAGGAGTTTAGGGAGAGCAAATGGGGTCACAAACCGTGTTGTGCTAAAAGCTGGAGCTGTCTGGCAACACAACAAAAGCGATCATCTCTCTCATCTCATTCCGTCTCACATTTATCAGTTTCACACCCTGAAAAAAACAATTTCTTTTAATACACCTGCAGAGAGCAGGAAAACATGACAGGATGTGATGACGCATTTTACTGCCATTTTCTCTTTGTTTTAAATGTGATACGCTTGCATATCAGGACGACTGCAGCCTTTAAAATTCCTCCAGCGCCCTCCCAGGTCATTGACAAAAATTCTGTCTACGACGCAGCGTTGACCTTAAACAATCTGAACTCACAGAAATTCCCCTGCTTTGCATTTGCTGCGCTTCTCTTTATTGAGTTAGATAACGTGTCACAATCTTGATCCAGATTTGTCAGCTCAGCACATCGTGTTTGACGAGGCGAAACACTGCAAACACATTCTGTTGTAGTTTTAACTTCCTCTGACTTTATAAACTGGTTTGTCTGTTAGGGGTATTTCAGGATATAAGCAGAGTGTTCACATTTACATAAACTGCTTTACAATAACGCAGGTTGATATTGAAATACTTTTCATTCTCAAAACACAAGAGGGAAAATTTCTCCTTCAATACATAAAACTATTTTTTTGAAATCCTTCCGTTACAGATACAAAAGTGATTGTAAAACATTTGAAAACGCTCTTTGTTGGTTTTTTAAAGTGCAGACTATCTTCATTTCTGGCAGAATAATCGATGTACAATCACAACAATTGCAAAGTTACATGTTATGAAACCATTTTCACATTCTGAACAATTCAACAGTTTCATCTTGTGCTCATGACAAACAAACAGCATAAAACAGAGAAATCAGATGCTTGATATGAAACAGATTTGGAAAAAGTATCAGTTATCATAACCATAACTATAAAAGATAACAGTAAGAGTAAATGGACACTGTAAGATTTATGCCCATCGATGTCGTAAATAAACACGTCCAACAAATAAAGCGAGTGTTGTCACAGCTGCATAGATAGAAAACAAGTAAACAAAAACAACAAACAGAAAGATGTAATTGTTTTTTATGGTGACATTTTCTGTTTTTAAACCAGCAGGTGAAAAAGAAACAACAAAACAGAAAACTATTCACATGCTCTTCCAAACTTTAAAATCTTCTTTATTGTGTGAAACACAAACGCTTCGATGACATCACAACAACACGGTTTTCATCTCTGGGTCAGTTTGTGTATTTAACTAAAAGAAACTCACCATTTATCTCCTTTCTCTCCAACAATTAATAATGAATCAAACAGATCAGCCTGTGATGAACCTGTATGATGAATTCACTGGGAAAACACTCTGGAGAATCTTTTCACAACAACAAAAACGGTTCAGCCCAACTTCCTGTCCAGCCGAGACTTTCTGACCCGCTGTGTGACGGTACCGTCCAGAGCTCAGAATAAAGGGGTTATTGTGTTTTTTTGCTCTACGGTAGCCGGACATCTGCCTGCAACTGAGCCGTCAGTGTGAATAATGTGTCTGTACTGTTCCATCACTTTTAACACCCTCACGGTGACACACTTTCTCTTTCTGCAGCCCTGGTGGTCAATAACGCATTTTACCTCGCAGGTATTACAGCAGCGGTTGGACACACCAATGCATCCTTGTTATGTTTGGCTACAAGTACTTGATTAAAGGATCAGTTCAGCCCCAGAAAACAAATCGTATCATTTTCTCCCCTCGTGTTGATCCACTACGATACAAAAGAAAAAATTGACTTTTATTTGACCACGTCTGAAAGGAATGTTTTAAAAGGAGACAAAACCGTCATTAAAGTATAAATGTGGGACATGTGACTATATTTCAAATTGTCTGAAATGTTAAAAGCTTACATTTAAAACTAAATCTTTTGTGGATAACATATGATACTTTAAAGATTATTTGCTGCCTTTTTTAAAGCTTTGGTCCATGTTTTGTCCACATCTGCTTGGGAAACAACAACCAGCACAGTATTTATCTTTCCTCGTACCACAACAGAGCAAAAAATGCTGAATTATTCCATCAAGCACAAAATGAAAGTAACACTAAACAACGTGTCAGACTGAGAGAATTCTTCACTGTTATGAGAAGCTACACGTTCTTGCTAGATTTCACAGCTACAGAAAATGTATCGATTTTTATTTGACTTTTTACCCCCTTTTTTAGATAACAACAATGTTTTAATTATTAATACTTTTAGACAATACCTGCAATGTTTCATAATAATACTGAGACAGGCGACCGATGGATCAGAGAAAAACAGGCCGTCTGGACGTTTGCACAAACACTACGAGAGATGGGAGGGAAAACCGGGATAGAAACAGAAGTTCTTGCATTTTAGTGTCTCTAACACCTACAGCCATTTGAGTTCCTCTAAGTTCTCCTCTATGTTCTCCTCTCGCTCATTTGTTCTCCTCCTTGGTGGGCCTGATCTTCATCTCTGTGAACTTCAGGGAGTACTGCCAGCCCGTCCATGAGGACCACTCGATGCCGTCGGCGTAGGACGTGTGCTGGCCGCGCAGATACTGTCCGTTCAGGTTGGAGGTGTGGCAGTTGCGGTACCACCAGGCGCCATGGTAGAACGACGCACAGTTGTTCTCCGAATGGTCGTTGTCTTTGTCCTTCGTGGTGAATTTCATCCCGTTGTGTTTGAGCAGCGAGTCACCTGCAGCAGAGAAATGCATGATGGGAGGAGACATTGAGAGAGACAGGACGAGTGCAAGAGCGAGAGAGCGAGAGACAGAGATGCAGGAGAAAAAAGAGACAAACAGAACAAAAGGTTACATTACTATAACCTGATACTATGGCCATCGGCTGAAAACACACAGCAACAGAACATTTTAAAGCTACAGTCCACAACTGTCTCCTCTCTGTTGTGATCTCTGTGTACAACAAAACAAATAAAATTGCAGGTTAGTTAGTTTTCATCACATATGTTGAAGCTAAATGAAGACAAACTGACATTTATAATAATTATAATAAACTTACTGTTGTGAACCAGGTTAAGAAACCATTTTAAACACTGATCTGTCATGAACTATAACTGATTTTAGTTTTTCAGCTTTTATTAAGACTGTATCTTATCAATTAAATTTAAATGACATCCATAGTCAATATGTGTCTTGCTTTGAATCTTGTTTTACACGTTGTCTTAAAATTTGTCTGAAAGAAGCAATGTTGTCTTTTGGAAAAGCAGTCTAGGTAGGCGTCTCACTGAGACAGAGCCCACATATCATTCATAAGACCCTCATACTGTATATAATCTGCTTAACTGTAAACTGAATTACAAAACTAGATTTATTTGGAAGAAAATGGAATTGGTGCTAGAATGCTGTTAGTGCCAGAGATCTGCGGTTGCTAATGAGTTTCTGTTGTTTCCAGTGTGTTGCTATGCAGACTCTAGGCTGCACTAGGTGGATGCAAGGGCGTTGCTGAGTGGTTGCTAAGGTGCTTTAAGTGTCTTAGTGTGTTGCTATGCTGTTGCTAGGGTGTTCAAGGAGATTGCATGGATGTTCTGGGTGGTTGCAAAACTGCCAACAAATAAATCTCTTTAAACTGTGACCATTTTGGCCATCATTTCAACAAACTATGCTGAATAAGTAACACATCAAATTATTATTCTTTAACCTTTTCATCTTAAGTACCAATAACAGTGATAAAAAATAGCAGTTATTGTCTCATACACAAAGCAATGAGGAGCTATTAGACATTGTACAATCACAGTCATCTGTTTACGTTTGTAAATCTGGATGCTAGTTGCTCTGAAGGGAATCAGACAAAACAGAGAGTCTAGCATGCTAGCACTGCACAGCTAATGTGGCCCTTATTAAGTCCTGTGATGTATGTCTCAGAGATATAATGTTGCAATGCAGACAGACTAATCTAATCCCTGTTTCCTGCCTCCGTTCAGTCAGGCTGCGCTGGGCCGGTACCGCTGACAGAATCAGACTTTTATATCCAGACCTGGAGTAAAATCTGTCTGCTTTCTCCGGCTCTGATTCTGCCGCGCTGCAACGTGCTCTGATGGCTGTTTTATTGGCAGATGCGGCTGATGTGGTTATATCACATCGTAAAGTGCGCTACACATCATAACCTTGTTTCAGGTGCCTCACAGACTCATCATTGTGCTCCAGTAACGATTCAGCAAAACACCGGCTGGATAAATGACAGCAGCTGAACTTTAAACAGCATCAGAACTGAAACAGCTGTGATGCAGAAACCGGCAGGAAAATGCTGCTTACAGCTGCAAACGTCTGCCTCTCTGTCGCCACCTCTGTCTGAAACATAAACCTGCAAACCTGTGGAGGAGGGCGAACAATTCATTAGATGTGTGTGTGAAAGCATAATCGCATTAATGCGGACAAAAGCGCAACATCAGAGAAATGAAACGCCTCTATTTAGACAGATATTGTTACACAATAATCAAACGCTCACATGCTATTTGTTTTCTCCCTAATGATGGAGAAAACATTTCTGTGGGGTGGCAAAACTGTCATTAGCACGCTTTGAACTTACCGGTGTATTAATACTGAAAGTGTTTACAGAGATCCATGCAGCACGTCTGTAAAAACTCATCTCCATTATTATATTATATCCTCTCAAACGCTCCCCGCTGTGTCAGAGTTTCCCTCTGTACGGCTCGCATTAAACAGCGCATGCTTCTCTCACACACTAAAGCTGCAAACTGCACCAGAGAACTTTATGGAAAGCAGAGCATTCTGGGACAAGCCTCATCATGAACCACAGATGGATTCACGGTAATATTAAAATAACATCAGTACATTAAATCAGCGTCTGTGTCAGCACACGGCTGCATCAAATGCTTTAGAGCGATTCAGTGCAGGTACTGAATGCCACAAATCCTCTCATTTAAACAGCAAAACATCCTGAAGCAACAAATTAGCCAAAATAATGACCAGGCTGACATTGTGAGGTGACCCAAATGACTGAGGCTCTGTCTGCCGGGTATCACACTGATTTTGGGGCAAGAATGACCCCCGTCACACGGCTCAGACTTTCAGCTGTGTAATTAAACTAAATAAAAGCTACAGAAACAAATACATTTTAATGGACTTTTTCTTTTAAATGGTCAGAGAATTTCAGAGACAGACACACAGCTTATCATTTTAGGTCGTGTGAACGTTTCTGTAACATTTCCATTAAGTAATACAAAAATTACAAAGGTTATTTTAAAAGTTAGCCGGGTACAAAACAATGATCCGTTCTGTCATCAATATTAGAGTCCAATCCAGGACAGAGATCATAAGAACTGATCTGAGGTCAGTTGTATTATAAGCTGTCTGCCACATTCAGTTGTTTTCACACCTGATTTCCACGATGTGCCATTTCCCCGTAACCTTGTGTCCAATTTTTCCTTTCTAATTTCTGTGATGGCTGGACTCTGTGGACTGACTTCCTGTTTGTCTGACAAAACGTTATTACGGGTGTCAGAGACGAGACGTCGCCCTGCAGGGGCCACAGTTCTGAGAATCTGTGTTACGCTCCGAATTTCTTTTGTTTGTTTTTTAATTCACTAGATCGTGTTTTTAAAAGCCAATCATGTCACAATTTAAAGCTTTTGTGGCTTACAGTTCATCTGCAAATCAAAACTAACATGTCCAATATTACAGGTAAAATGTTACACACCACAAATATTTTTGACTCATTCTGCACTAAAAACTTCTGTCCAATCACACGCTCTCTAGACTTTGAATGTCCCCCAATACTTCCTGCCATCAGAATTCATAAACTTATGAATATGATACATATATTATATAAAATATGATACAAAATATGACAACACAGGAAACATAACTGCACTCATCAAGCGATTTCCTGCTGCTTTGAAACACGGCTGCTTCATTCCATTCCACTGTCTGTGTGCTGACTGACTTTTGGCATTTTATTTACAAAATAAGTTTCATACCTGAGCAAAGCTTGTGTTTTAAAATGATAATAGTGATATAATGTCTCCTCTGTAGGATCAGCCCACCATTAAAGCATACATTAACGCATTAAAGAATTGCCTGTGCATTTCAAGCGTGCATCAGTCAACACGCAGGAGTCAGGGAGATTTAATTGATAAGACTGGGAGTGGATGTGGTGTGATTCCTCCAGCGCTGTGTGCTGTAGCAGCCTGGCTAATTAGATGCGCAGGAGCAGTTTTCTCCCCTTGATTTATGTTAATAAGAGTGTTTGTTTATGTCTCCCATAATAAACTGGGTGTCTGTTTTATTGGAATGCCAAAGATGTATTCTATGGCTTCATTATCTGCGCCCTTTCCAGCGCTGGGAAGGTCAGGCCTGCGTCCGGCCCCAGCGTGGAGGGCCGAGTTCGGGGACACACACCTGAGAATAATGGAGTGCAGGACCCAATTAACGCTAAAGAAAGACCCGGGCGACAGCGCAGGTGAAGCACAGAGAATTGCTCATCGCGTTGCCCCCGCACAGGCGATAACCTGCAGTTCTTTGCTGAGTTGCCACAGGAATATATCTGAACGCCGCTGACAGCCGCACAGGAAACTTTAAATTAGTCTGTGATTCTCCTGATACCGTCTATCTTTAGCTCATCTTTTTGTTTGGCTAGGTGCAATTCAGTCTCTCCTGTAAGAGTTTAATGCAGAGTTTAATACACACACACACACACATGCATGCATGCACACACACATATATATACACACATGCACATGCACACACACACAATATAATGTACCTGCACCTGTATTAAAGTTGGTACATTTGCATGTTGGAAACATGTTTCGTTTGTTAGCATAACATTTCTGCATGTAACTATAAACCTAAAAACATTTGATGCTTTTAATGTCAACAAATAAATAGCCAAATAAATAAACAACCCTTTTCCCTTACAGCTAAACTGACCTGTGCTAAATGACATGATACACTGACATCAGCAAACAGTGTGTTTCTTCTGTTCAGAGTAACTCACAACACAACGGCTGCAAAGCAACTTAATAACACTTCAGAACTTCAGCTTCTCTGCAGTTGCTGTAATAGTTCTTGGCCGCCCCACACAGCAGGTGAGCGGCAGCACAGGAACTCTCCCACTCTGAAGTTTCCTCCGTACCTGCGGTGCCCGAGTAGTCAGCGATGCTCAGCGGGAACCCGTCTTCATCCGGATCAACGGAGAACAAACCCACTCCAAAAGATCCGTACTGAGCAAAAGATGTGCTGTTCTCAAAGTCCTCCAGGTCAATCCTCAGCTCATAGTTGGCTTGAATGGTGAGAGCATGAATCCTCTTCATCCCTGAGAAAGATGAAGATGAACTTTATAAAAGCGCCAGAAAACTGTGCAGACAAAAGTGAAACAAAAGTTAAAATATTGATGTAATGTTTTAATAAAATATTAATGAAATATATAATATAAAATATCAATAAAATATTGATGACACTAGCATAAGCCACCACCCTCCCCATCTGTTCTTTAGTAACATTTATGTTTGTTTATCTGTTACTTTTCATCATTTTCTGTCTGTGCATGATTGTATGTTTATTAATGTGTTCTGTCTTTTTCTTAGTTAATCTGTTGACTTTAAAGTGGCTTCATTTCAAGTTTACTTTAAACACCTTTTGCTATTTTGCTTATGTTTGTACAGCTGCTTTGTGACAATGTACCATTGTGAAAAGCTCTATAAATAAATTGAACTTGAACCTAATGAAATACTGAAGAACAGTTTATTAATGAAGAGATGAAATCATTTTCAAACACGTTTCTCTGTCTCAGAAATTAATTTGTCAGCAGACGTCTTAAAACTCACACAAATTATTGAGCAAAATAAAAACAAGCACCAAAAAAAATCTAAAAAAATCTAAATACAGTTTTTCTGGGTCGATGCGTGAGGAAGGAGGTGTGGCTTTGGAGAGCTCTGAAGGGATGCGAGTTCCTATGCTTTTAAAACTAGCTTGCTATTGCTAGACTCTAAAACTGCTTATCCTACATGAAAAGGCGTAACATCTAATTTGTGGCTGATGCCAGCTGGAAGAACTCTGGTCTGTATCCCGGATCAATATCTCAACAGGAGAGCAAGATTCCAGTAAATTCTGCTCTAAATATTCCATCCCGTTTCAGAGAGACGAGGAGAGACATTTGACAGGAAATGAATTTCCTTTGTAGGCCGTTCACAGGCGTGAGCGTTGCAGCCCCAGAACAGAAAATCAATACTGCAGAGTTTTGTGAGGCCTAATCGTGGCTTGCTGCTGGTCCAGGGCTGTTGTGCTTTGAGCGTTAGGTGAATGAACTTTAGCTGCATGCGGCCATATTTACTAAACACACCATACCAACAGATTAACGGGTCAATAGATGTTTACAGGCGTCACAAAAACCTGAGATAATTATAAATAAGAAAAAACAGCATATTAGGATATTATGATAAAAACACTGAGACATTTTGAGACACAAAAGAAGAAAGTCATACGCAAGTTCTGAATGACAAGAGGGTGAGAAAACGATGGAAATATTTTCCTTTAAAGTGCCAAGATCTCGTACTGGAATGAACTCTGATATTTGAATGTAACTGAACAGAGAGAGAAGCAGAGATTTCTTTCCCTCCGGTCCTGTAGAAAAGAGCAACATTTGTTCAGATGATATTGTCATAATGGCAGGGATGGTTCTGATGGCTGGGAATGGACTGTGTGCTGCGTGGCTTCAGCGGCAGTCGAGCGAGACATCAGGCTCTATTAAGCACAAACACCCTTCTAATGGCCTCAGTGTGGAGTAAATGGACAAGCCATTTGCACTCGAAGGTCATTTCTGTTTCAACCCAGAGACCCACAAACGCTGCACAGCTCAGTCACGGAGGCTCAATACATCAGAACAGAACCGGTACAAACAGCAGGCCGACCGGGCCGTTGTGTATGTTAAAACTAATATGTAAATGATTATCTGCAGCCGGTTTGTGCTTTAAAGTGTCTCTGCTCACCTGACAGAAGATTATATGATCATAAACCTGTGCTTGGTAATATTATGCATGTTTAATTTTTCACAGCAAGCTTTGCAGTGCAGCCGGGTTTGGTCTCTTTATGGCAGCGTTCGGATCTTACGACGGCTCTTTAGTGGACTGGGTCACCAATGCCTCCAATATAAAGTCTGGCGTCTAAAACCAAACCAGACAGCAGATAGAAACAATCGGACACATTACATGAATGGCACATGAATGCGTTTGGCACATTTGGCATGAAGCAATTGTCAGATAAACATTTTCTCAGTTTATGTTCTCCCTGGGAATCCAACCCATGATCTGGGTGTTGCAAGCGCAAAACTCTCCAAATTGAGCTGCAGTAACAATTTAACAGAGAAACATTGTACATATATCCCGGCTAACAGGAAACGTTCTCAAAAGTTCTTTAAAAAGGTTCTTGCAGTAATATTAGTAGAAACCTTTTTTTTTTAACGTTGTGTATTAAACATATCAAAAACGTTATTCTTCAGTTGTTAGTGGAACGTTTTAAAAACGTCAGAATTAAACAAATGTTTAAATAATAAACCAAGCAAAAATGTCAACGCAACATCTAAAATAACATCATGAGTTTAATGCTTCTGGAACATTCAAAATAACTTTAAATAATTACAATAACCAACAATTATGTTTAATGTTTTTGTCATTTAATGGAAATAACAGCATACAATTGTTACTGGTCTACTGAAAATCAGATATACTGGTCATAAGATATATGTAGTATAATGAACATGTAGGACTCTTCAGAGTGACTGTATATATCTGTATACATCTGTATATATCTGTATACATCTGTATACATCTGTATACATCTGTATACATCTGTATATATCTGTATACATCTGTCAGTGTCGACACAAATCAGGTTTGATCTGGTTTTGAGAAGCATTGATATAAAACCTTGCAGAAGTTTCACAGCTGATCTTACATTCATCACATCCAACACAAGTCCCACAGCCTCCACTAATGCTATTTCTGTGGCCTAGATAGACCCAAACCGTTTCCAAGCACCAATTGCTGTTTTATTTGGGTAACATTGATTTTTTGTATTGGTGACGCACTTTGGAAAAGCAGTTAGACATTTTCTTGCATTTACAAAAGATCCTTGGGGAGCACTGAATAAATAAAGCTATTTATAGTCAGAGACTTACTTGGCATAACAATGGACACCATGTTTGTTTGGTGCACAATAACAACCGTGTTCTTGTAAAACAAGTGTTGCCCTTGTATCCACACACACGATAAAGGACATTCAAGTATGAATCTACCTTCAAAACTGTTTAACCACAGATTATTTATCATCTACATACCAAATGTTTCACATATAACAACTTCTGTTATTGTATATATCAATATTGTATATAAATGCAATCAGTTTAAATGTTATTTTAGTCTTTAATTATAAAATCATTCTAAGCATTTTGCTAAAACATTTACGCTCCACATGGTCGCCCGCTGAGTCTCGGGGGGTCACACACACCCCAGTTTGGGAGCCGCCGATGTTGGGGAATTAAGTGAAACCACACAAATCTTCAGGTTTAAAATGAAACATGCACTGACATCAAACAGGAAATCTTTGAAAGTGCTGTAGTTATGTTTCTAACTGCAGGTTTTCACTACATTTCCATAATTACACCAGAGCTGCAATTAAATCTGGAGCGACTCACTCAACCAAAGCAACAATCATTTTAAGCCACATATCAAGCAGTGAACATGTTTTTCTGGATCAGTACAAAGTGTTAGTTATTAATTAGCTCTTCTGTGAAAACTACTTTAAAGTGCCATTTAACTTTAAAAGGCTCTGTGGCTTAAACGCGGTCTTCCTCTGCTATTCATTTTAATCAAGATGCTAAACTTGCGTTACAGAGAGGCCTCTGTTGCCCTGGCAAAACCATTTTTTAACATTATATCATATATCACAAACTTTATTCTTAAATCGTTACTGGAACATTTAGCCAAGCAATAACATTTATACAACATCTGAAAAACTAGATGATTTGAATGTTCCTGGAACGTTGAAAAAGAAAATGTACATTTTTGTTACTCAATGGAAACCTTAGGAAAACGTTCTTACAACCCTAAAATTGTTGTCTGGAGTGTGATCCACAATGGCACTTTGTGTCACAAATGAA
>JBAJNP010011883.1:3945-14125 GCA_036877545.1 Yasuhikotakia modesta | reverse complement strand
GGTGAGATGATCGTGTTTCCTGACTGCGTGTATGTCGCGGTTCTGCTGTCACACCTGCTCGCTTTACTGAGGTGCTAATATTCAGTGGTGCTGGTTTAAACCTCATTCATATGGTTATGCCAGCGGGTTATGGTGGGATTCCTCACGATGTTTTGCGACCCCGGGCGTCAGATGACCGATCAGCGCCCGTGAGAGAGTCTGACCCGTGAGCTCCAGAGTTCAGGTGTCTGTGAGGTACTGATGGAAACTTTAGAAAGTTTGAAACACAGCCTAAATGCACAGAGATGTTTGTTATGGTGTTTTAATCCTGCAGCAGCTCTGAGTAAGAGTTAGTTATATAATAACCAACCCAAACAAGAATGCAGCAAAACCAGCCCCTGTTTTCAGACTGACCACGTTCCTCTAAAGTGCTTTAGTCTCCAGCAAAGGTTTTTCCATCTCATGCATGTGTGTCTGTTACTCACACTATCCTGCTGCGCTTTTAATTCTTGCACCTTTTCAGGAAAGCAGAGATGTTTAGTGTTGAGCAGAGAGGGTCAGGACTTGACTGCACGGCTGCACAGCTGCATGACTGCACAGCTGCATGACTGCATGGCTGCACAGCTGCATGGCTGCACGGCTGCACTTTCACACAGAGTGTGGGGTTTTCCCCAGGATGCCACCAGTGGCAGTACAGCCTCTCACCACACCAGCAGACGTTCACCTGTGATCTGGAAAGTCACGGCCTGCTTTGCAGGTTATGCTGACAGTAGCTAGTTTGGAATAGGCTAAAAGTACTTATCAATTATTTACTTGGGTAGATAAAGGTTTTAGCTTGTGTCGTGTGGACCAGACTATCCAAACTTGAGGAATTAATTGCAGGATAATTAAACAAATGTTACTAATCAGAGAATTTGCAAGCAGCGCCGTGCTGCATGTGTTGTGCTCCATGCGTTGTGCTCCATGCGTTGTGCTCCATGCGCCGTGCTGTTTGAAGTATTAATGGCATGTGCCAGTTTCTGAAGGCATTGGACTGAAATATGCAGTCCTGAAGCTTTCCAGCGCATCCCAGCGTGTCATTCTAACAGCAACAAAACACTCATTCTGCAGTTATTCAGTTCTTTAAATAGCCGTGGTGGACGCTGGCAGAGGGTCAGAGTTCTGGTGGTGGTGAATTTAGACGCTCTATGTTTTGAGGAGGTTACCTGACGTGTGTGTTAGAGTGAAGCAGAATTTGTGACAAGGTTTTTCAAATCCCTTCAGAAAAGTTTATCAAGAGCTGAATTTAGTGTTTCCATGAGCAAAAATAGACAGCAGCGCATGGTGTTAAACTGCACTGAGCTTAAATGATGGGGAGAAATATTTTGAACAGCAAACTTTTACTGAACACGCAACAGCGAGTGAATCCACAGACTTTGAAGTTTGGTGTTTTCTGTAGCCTCATACAGTGAATGATGTGTTCTGGATGGTAAAATATGGTAAAGAAAAAGGCAACTGGACAGAGATGTGAGTCAGATATGAAGTTTCTCCAATGCAGTGGCTAAAAAAGAAGCTGGCTTCTGATTGGACGTGATGTGGGTGGGAACCGAGGCACACACAGCAGTGGACCCGACTGTCCTGACGGCTGCTTTCTCTGCTCTGAATGGATGCTTGTTGAAGCTGGTGAGGTTTAAACTGCACAGAAGACATTTCACTGTTATTTGAGTCCAGACGTCTTCAGAGACTCCGTGTCTGATAATGCTGCTGTCGGAATCGCCATGGCAACCGGCGACAGTAAGCTGGATGCGGCCGTAAACAGTTTTAAACAGAAGAGTGTGAGCAGCTCACTGGGTTCGGGTCAGTATCAGGCCCGTCTGATCCAGCAGAACTGAGACTGAAGTGGATTAGTGATTCATTAGTGATTCATGAAATTCATCAGACTTTAAAAAGATGGACAGAATAACAACCAAAACAAACAGAGCAGAGGAAGAACCTTCTAAAACGTGTGGTTGTTTTTTTTTACTTTTTACTTGTTGCTTTTTTACTTTGTTGTTTTTAAACAGTTTTTCTAACGATGAACTGATGTTTTAAAACATTCAGCATGATGTTTATTCATTTGATGAATGCAGTTGTGATAATCCTGACAGACTGTGTTATTGTTGATCTCTTCACAGCTGTCGAACAGCCTGAGAGTGACATCTACATGCGCTTTATGAAGTCACACAAGTGCTACGACATCATCCCCACCAGCTCCAAACTGGTGGTGTTTGACACAACACTGCAGGTGAGTGATGTCACATATAAACACTCATTCTTACATTTAGTGAATGAAACTCCATGTGAGGGATAAATGATATTATGATTTCTGTTGCTCATGCTTGGTTTGGTATCTCATCATCTCATTACACAAATAGTTTGGAGTAAACAGGTCCCCTGCTGGTTACCACACACTGGTGCAGAAACACCCCGAATTGAACTAAGTTAGCTATTAGCACCCCAATTAGCTAAATTACATTGTTTTATCTGTTTGTTTTTCAGGTTAAAAAGGCATTTTTTGCTCTGGTCGCCAATGGGGTCCGAGCCGCCCCTCTGTGGGAGACCAAGAAACAGAGTTTTGTAGGTAAGTGTTGAGAAAACTTCAGAGACTCATTCAACAGCAGCCGCAGAGACTGAATGAGTCGTCACAGATAACACACACACACACACGAGTCTCCTCACTGAAACACAACACACCCGCAGTCTCTCTGTGTTATCCGTCTGTTATGTCTTACACACAACGCAGACAACACACAAACTACAGGAGACAGCCCTAACCCACAGACTGCCTCAGATGTCATTTCTGAATCTAATTTCAGCATCACACAGACTCATGTTCTGCTGCAGGTAGCAGACTGTGCTGGGCTGTGTGGATAAAGGGCTGCAGGAGTGTGTGTGTATCTGTGTGTACAGTGTGTTAGAGGGAGAGTTTAGGTCAGGTGTGATGGTCCTTACAGGGTTTTAGGTCTTCTCAAGGGTCCTTATAAACACCTGTGATGAGTGTGGTCAGATGTAGATGTGTCTCTCACATCCGTCCTCACAGCTGATTAAACTTGAGCCTCAATGTGGGTCAGCGTGACGAAAAGGATATAAATACACCTGCACTGAGGAACTGACGTATTCCCTCTTCCTCCTGAACTGATTCAGTCACAGTGTCCATCCGTCTGTCAGAGGTGATGATCTGTTATCATTCGTATCTGCTCTCAGTCAGCAGTCATCAGTGGTGTGATTCTCCTGCAGTAACGTGTGTTTTGTTGCAGTGCAGTATGGCAGTATATTCAGTTTGCTGAAATGTCCATGTGCAGCTCTCATCAGTAAGACCCTGGTGTGGGTTTAGCAGCCATTCTAACTAAGTTACGTCCCCAGACCTGATTAAGTTCCTCAGAATCGCTGCTGATCTATTCTGATTTATTTAGCAGTCCAATCAGGACTCTGGGTTTTGTTTCCACCTCCCGTTCGCCCTCTAATTCAGATCCCGGCTGGAACAGCTCCACTATTTAAAACTCACACAGCTCTACTGTTCTCTGAGAGGAGAAACTGTACTCTGTGTTGTGGCCTAAATTGTTTCTGTCATCAGCTTTGACGTTGTACAAACAGTTTATTTTTGGTGCAAATGCAAAGAGTGAGTTAATTCAGTTTTACTCCAGATTTTAATGCCTCCTCCTGTCTTCTCTCTGCAGGCATGTTAACAATCACCGACTTCATCAACATACTTCACAGATACTACAAATCACCCATGGTACGTCACGCTGCCTTTATGATGTTTGTCCACAACACACTGTGTGCTGGAATATAGATACAAATCCTGTCCGCTGCATGACACACACACAGCTGTACTTCAGTTACACTTCTATTACTTTATGTTTGGTAGATGCTTTTATCCAGCGTTAATTATGAATTATTGGTGGCTGATTTCATTAATGAAGTTAATCTGCTGCGTTTATATTAATTTATGATGATTTTTGACTCAATTCATCATAAATCTTTTCCTGCTTTAAATATTAATAGGCTTACAAACTATGTTTCAGGGTTTTACATTCATGTGAAATGTGTTCAGATTTATTTTTAAGGCTGTTGTTTGTTTCAGGTGCAAATCTATGAGCTGGAGGAACACAAGATTGAGACGTGGAGAGGTGAGAAGCTCACAGATGATTCATGTTTTCTGTTGTTTTCTGGTGTTAAAACGTCGTTCTGTCAACAGAGCTTTACCTACAGGAAACATTTAAACCTTTAGTGAACATTTCCCCTGATGCAAGGTAAGCAAGTTCATCTCTTCATTAACATTAACATGAAAGTTGGTGCTGTAATCTGGAGGTTTTCATTAGAGGTTTGACAGCGTGTTTATCTGATGAGCTGTACAGTGTTTGGAGCACAAACCTGTTACACATTCATGTTGAGCAGCCGAACTGCAGCGAGGTCGTGGCTGTTGTTATATCAACTCACTCTGGTTTGTTTATCTGCTGTGTTTCAGTGTATTTGATGCTGTGTATTCACTCATCAAAAACCAGATCCACCGGCTGCCCGTCATCGACCCGGTCAGTGGAAACGCGCTTTATATTCTGACACACAAGAGAATCCTCAAATTCCTCCAGCTGTTTGTAAGTGCAAAATCTCAACAGGGAAATTAACATTTAACAATAGGATTGTACTTGTTAACATTAGTTAATCCATTAGCTAACAATTAACAAACACAAATAAATAAGGTTTATAATCTGTTTTGTGTGTGTGAGGTGTGTGAAATGCCAAAGCCAGCCTTCATGAAGCAGTCTCTGGAGGAACTGAGCATCGGGACGTACCGAGACATCGCCTTCATTCACCCCGACACCCCGATCATCAGAGCCCTCAGCATGTTTGTGGAGAGACGAGTGTCTGCCCTGCCTGTGGTGGACGGGTCTGGTACACGACTGCATTCACACCTCACACACAGATACCTGAAGAGATCCTGAAGATCAAATCAGTGTTCACTTCTGAAACTCCTCTGTACATCTGTGCTGCTTTAACTTATTCTCTCTCTCTCTCTTATTCAGGAAAAGTTGTAGATATTTATTCCAAATTTGATGTCATTGTAAGTATGTTGTGTGTGTTTGATTTATTATAAGCTTAATTTTGACTTAAGCGCTGCCTGTGTGTTTGTGTGCATGTGTGTATATTTATATGTGTGTTTATGTGTGTGTGCGCATGTGTGTGTTTCAGAATCTTGCTGCTGAGAAGACGTACAATAATCTGGACATCAGTGTGACTCAAGCGCTCATGCACAGGTCTCAGTACTTTGAAGGGGTCATGAAATGCAACAGATTTGAGACACTGGAGACGATAGTAGATCGGATAGTGAAGGCTGAGGTGAGCTCTGCTGAGACACAGACACACACACACACACACACACACACACAGATTACTGAACACATACAGATTACTCAACAAACAGACACAGTAGAGAAGTGTTCTAGATCTGCTTCTATGAGTGATGCTGTAGATGTTCTTCTCTGATGTTCTTCAGGTCCACAGGCTGGTGGTGGTGGACGGGAGCGGCAGCATCGTGGGCATCGTCTCGTTGTCAGATATCCTCCAGGCGCTGGTTCTGAACCCTGCAGGTATAAACACTCAACATGCTAATCACACTAATCACGCGTTCTGCAGAGCCAGACCACTGGATTCAATAGGGCAACTCATATAACGTGTGTGTGTGTGTCATTTCAACGGCTGTGATGTTAATAAATGAGACACTTGCAGTGAATCAGAACCCCCCCTCTGCAGAGTCTGATGCATCATGTCACACACACACACACACACATCTACAGACATGAGCACATCTCACATGAGTTCTGATGACATTTACATTTGTGTATTTTATCCAAAGCTGCACTAACCATTAACTGCAACATTAATGTTATATTATTGTTATGTTAATGCACATACAGAAATGAGAGACCTCTGCACTAAAGTCAGATGACTGGATGCGACATGTTTTGTCTTTGCAGCACTTCAGTGAGGGTCAGTGTGTGCTGTGAGTTTCTAACACTGAATATTCATCACCTGTCAAACTGTGTCATGAATATTAATTAGCAGATGTGATGCTGTTAATATTGTGATCAGTGTGAAAGGATCAGAACATGTTTTGCTGTGTGTTGATACTTTAATGACTGAAGGCAGGAGTTCAAGTTCATGAAGATGAAACGTCATGCAGAATTAATGGAGTAAATCATCACATGTTATTGTGACACATGTCTGTAGGTGATTATAAACAGTGATGCAGATAAAACCGTCTCTCATCTTTGTGTAACTGCAGGAATGATGAGGAAAAACAGTGACACTGAGACGGAATGATGTGTGAAAGTCGAGTCATGTGACATCACTGTCTGGAGTCCTTGAAAACATGATAGAAGTCTTTGGAGATGTTTGGGCCACATCTAAGGAGGAAGCAGAACCAGGAAACAGGGTTTGAACTCAGTGTGTGCTGCTGAGAGCATGACAAGAGTTCACAGATAGACAGAGGTCCATGGGTTGCTTAACTGTGTGATAAATGGATGGATATAGAGACTGTGTGAGGCGATAAGGTGGATCATCTCTAACACAGAAAGATACTGTGATTCTGCCTCGTGTATGACCTGCGGATACACGCGCACTGAACTACAACAACCTCATTCACTAATAATCTCACACTGTTTCTTCCTCATGTGTAAACTTTCATCCTATGAGCCCAGATCTTGCGCTTTTGTACGTTTGGTTTGCTGCCAAAATCTATTTGTGTGATGTTTCTCATCTGCCTTCTGTGTTTCTGCCCACAGAACAAGATGAATAACTGAATGTTTGAAAAATATCACAGTGGCTGTTAGACGTCAGAAACCAAATGAATGACTGTGAGAGAGATGGAGGTATTAAGGCTCTATGCAGTGAAACTATATTTAATGCAGTTCAACTGTAATATCCACAGACCCTCATTCACTGTATTGTTCTGTATAAACACGACTCTTCTGTTTGTGCAGAGAAAGGTCTATTTTTCTGTGTTTTTAACATTGTTTGTACAGTTTAGACACTGTTTGTCCCTTATTTGCAGAAATGTTGTTGACACTTTCATCACCAGAGTTTATCTGTAGACAAACGCACATCACGGCATCAGAATGCTTCAGATTTATTTCTTTTATAGAAAATTAAAATAAACTTTCTCTACAATATGTGTCTGTGCTTTTGAATGCTGTTTGTTTATACAAAGCATTTACTATGTTACTAAATACTGTTATATAAAATTATGCTTAGTCTTAAAACCAGTAATATTTCTAAAGACACGGGCAATACATCCTTTATTCCTGCAGCTGTTAAGAAACGAAGAAAACAATGAAAGAGGTTTTCATGTCCTTTCAATGTATTCAGATCGAGCTCAGCCGAACCTGTGAATCTGTCAGAACCTGGAGCTGGAAACTTCTGCACGACTCATAATGTAAATAATGTAAACCTATAATATTATATTAATATATCAATGTCATACATAAGACCCTGTCCGTAACACAGCGTCTGTTATTCCGCAAGCACAGATAAAATATGTTATTTAAAAATGACCTATAAATACCTATCAAAACGACCTCATTGTGCACCGGGATGAAGACGCGCACCCGCGGGCGCGCGCTCTGGAGGCGCGCTCTGGAGGCGCGCGCCGGTGCCTGGAACGCGCTCATTGGTTCGTTGTGTGATTGACTCGCATCTACAAGCTTCTAGTTTGTGACCCATGAGGTCAGAGTGACTGAAGACGTCCACAAGTCGAGAAGGTCAGATCTTCAGACATCAAGGTGCGTCTTAATGCTTTCTGTAAGTGGGAGAATCACTGTTACAGATGTGATGTGTAGCAGGTTATTTAATGTGACTAATCCTGAGATTTGAATAAAAGTTTTCTTTAGCATGTCATAAAAATACAATGAATCGTTGTGTAAATATTAAAGAGAAACCTTGTGTCGCGAGATGCTGCACATGTACAGGACGTGACAGAGAGCACACAAATCAGCTCCTGCGTTTTAACATGATGCTATGGTGACACAATGACAGTCATGAAATGTCATGTATTTATTGACAGGTGATGTAAATGAATGTTTTAATGCTGTGACATTCCCAGATTAACATCATTGTGGGTCCTGGAACAACCTCTCTATCAGCCAATCAGATTGTAGGATTAGGGGCAGGGTCTGTGGATTAGGTGAGGGTCTGTGGATTAGGGGCGGGGTCTGTGGATTAGGGGCGGGGTCTGTGGATTAGGTGAGGGTCTGTGGATTAGGTGAGGGTCTGTTAGGTTTAGTCTTAAGACTCCAGAGTTTGACAACATTTGACAAGAGGTTTAATACCTGTTACTGTGACAGCCTGGTTACCTCTGTGTAGCTGTACAGGTTTATTATAACATTTCTGCAATGTCTGTAGATGCTGAGTTGTCGTTCACTGGTGAGGGGGCTGCGTTGTGGCCTGTGGCGGAGGGTGTCCACTTCATCTGGAGTATGTGCTGCACACTCGCAGGGTAACAACACTGTTAGTGGATCAGAGACCTGTCTTACCATCCAGTCTCTCTGTCTGTCTGTTCGTTCAGCAGTTATCAAGCATCAGAACGTCACATTACTAAAGTGTCTCAGAGGTTTTGTTGATGGGTGTTTGTTCCTCAGGTGTTGATGTGATCGACTGCTCCCTCCCTCAGTACAACAACCGTGTGGATACGCCGCTGCCTGAGGTTCCGTTCGTCAGGAATCTCACTGCCGAACAGAAGCAGCTGAAGGAGAAAGAAAAGGGACCGTGGACTCAACTCACCAAAGAAGAGAAACTAGCCAGTAAGTCTGCAGTTCCTGTTTTGTAAAATCTTCCATCAGGAAAAAAAGAGCAGGAATTTAACTGCATATGAACCAGCAAAACGTGTTCCGGTGTTCACCACTCTCTGATAGTTACGGGTGCAGTCAGATTTTACCTGTGGGTGTGGATAAAAACATTCCAAAGGAATCATTATAAACACTTTCAAGATTCCCAGAATGAACATTTTCCTGTTATAAATTAAGCTGTAGATACAGACAGACTGATCTATCACTGATCATTTTTAACAACTAAAAGATTTACAACAATTACTATTATTATTATTAAGAATAAATAAATATATCTGTCTGATTGCAGTATGTTATTGTATATTATATTATAGTATTTTTACTGAATGTTTTCTTTCTAATGGAACAAATGTGCTCCCCACAGCTAAATACAGTAAATAATACAGTAAACGGGTCGTGAGTTCTGGGATTTATGACGATAATGTCAGATATAAAAATAATTTCACTTCCAACTAAATCACCCGCAGGTACCTGAAGTTCTTATCCACCAGATGGCAGTGTGGTGCAATTTACAAGAGCTGTTCTATGCTGGCTACTAAATAATGTTTAATGTATGTGTTTAAAGTTTACAGGCTCACACATGAGCTGTCCTATCCAGAGATGAGAAGAGGGTCCAGAGAGTGGATGACGGTTCTGGGGGGCTTGTTTTTCTTTCTGGGCTTCACAGGACTGCTGGTGTGGTGGCAGCGTGTCTCTGGTGGGTTTAATTTGTGTGAACATTATGATCCTTAATGGGTTTTGATTGCAGGATTATTATAGACAGTTTTAAATATTTGAACCGTCATCGTCTGTAATGCGGCACGTTCACACCCCTCACTTTGATGTGAGATCCGGCCGGATTTAATTGTGCTGATGATTTATTCATTCATTCAATCTGAAATCACTCACATTTATTGAATCCTAAACCATCACAACATCAGTTTAGCTTCCAGTAAATTAAGTCGTGAAATATTGCTCTCCACCTGCATTTTGTTTTCTTCACCTTTTTCTTCATCGTCTGTGTCTAATGTGACGGATCAGACGTGTACGGCAGACTTGAGAGCACAGACTGCTGCTAACATCTGTCAGACGGAGGACTCAGACCCGCAGCACAGCTCTTATATTCCCCTGGCTGAAATAATTGGACAGGGGTGTGTTTGGCAGTCAGCGGTTAAAGAAGAGAAGAGCAGAGAGGGTGAAAGATTTAGATGTTTCGGTTCATGAATCCCTGAAGATCCAGATGAACTTCTTCACTTGCTAAATGATAAAAAGCTTTTCAAGGTTCTTTGTGCGCATATGACCCTGTGAGTCGATGTATTAGGACCTGAATGAGTGTTTACTGTGTGTGTGTGTGTGTGTGTGTG
>JBAJNP010011882.1:0-14126 GCA_036877545.1 Yasuhikotakia modesta | reverse complement strand
GTCCTATGACTACATTTTAATCCCACATATACTGTTAAGTTTTTAACTAAATTAAAACTAACTTGTGTTACATACAAAATATTATTCATCATGGAATAACTAAATAATAACTAAATAACTAAATAACAGTCCCAAACTAGCTAAGCTCTACTAACTGATGACTTAATTTATGCTAAATTTGCAACCCAAGTTTGCTTTGTTTTATTTAAATAAAATATACTGTGTTTAAATTTGTCCTACATTTGTTATTAACCTTATTTTAACCTAATACAAAACAAAACGGCTCATATAACATTTATTTTAGTGTAACTGACCCTCTGACAAGCAAATATTTACTAAAGGTAAAGCCATATTTCCACCAACCCTTTGTTTAAAGAAATAAAAAAGACTTTTTGAGAGTTTCAGGCCTTTTTCTGTAGCTTCTCCATGGAAAGTGCCACATATAAATTGACTGTCTGTGTTAAAGTACTGTCATTAAGGGCTATGAAGCATGCTGGGACGGGCCAGACGTATAAGGCTGGGCTTGACAGAGCTCCTCTCTTCTCTCTGGGGGCAACAGTGGCTGAGATGATAAATTTATCACAGCTGTAAGCGTCCTGCAGGAGGCCAGACTGGTTAAAATCTCCCATGAGGGGAAGACATGAGACATCAATGGAAAAACGACGGGTCATTTGAGATTGAGGTATGAAACTTATATTGCATTGAATTGAATGAATGTGTGTGTCTTCTCCACAAAACACTTTTAACAGGAGAAGAGGGCTTCATATCAGCAGTCATAAAATGTATTATTAAACCTCTCAAACTTGTACTAGTACTATATTAGCAAAATGAACAGATGTTCATCCTGTTTAATATGGTAGCTTTGTTAAGAAACATGGTAAATAGATTCCAGCTGGTCCAAGCTGGTTATTAGCTTGTCCAGACTGATCATTAACTAGTCTAAGTTGGTAGACTGACCACCATCAAACAAGCTGTTCAGACCAACTTGAGGTCAAAATGGCATCCTAAAGCATCCATGTTGCGTCTTGGCCTGCCAATCACTGTACAGATGCATTTGTAAGATGTGCTGCCAGTATGTCTATATCTGCTTGTGTGGGCATGTATATTTCCGTAATCTGATGGCATGTCCACCTCCCTGTCTATTACTGTCGCACAAGCCCTCCATTATCCCAATGGAAGGCTTACAATGAAGAACAACAGAAACCAAGCAGAGATCCAGAGCCATGACGTATTGGTAGCATGTGATAAGATACACCTCACAGAAGGTTTCTATAAAGCCAACCTAGCTAACAATTTTAGGTTGTGAGAATGTTCCCCTAAAGTTTCCATTAACTTACAACACGTTGAAACGTATTTGAAATGTTCTAGAAAAGTTTAAAACATCCAGTATTTATATATTGTTTTAATGTTGTTGCATAACAACATCATGCAAACATTGTGTAATGTTTTCAAAACGTACCACTAACAAATTAAAATAGCATTTTTATATATACAGTAAAGAATTGCAACATAGCCAAACAACCACCGAACTTAGGACCTAACATGCCACAGAGACAATTTTTTTTATATATAAATGAAAAGCTTATTGGAAACAAACCATGCCCTTCTGTATATGCGCATGTTAGTTTTTATCAGACTTGTCAACATGCCCAGAGGGAGGATTCATAGGACTGAACAAAGTGTATCACAGCAGGTTTGGTGTAGATTAATGTGGAAAGCAGAGGAACAGCACAAAGATAATGCAGGCCAATAAGAAGACACACACACACACACACACACACACACACACACACTGGAGCAGAGCACAGGAGTGTAGCAGGGGCTAACAGCAGAACAGCTCAGGGTCGTTAAGCGTCATTAGTGCGACATTTGTTCACACGCATTTGTCAGGAAGCTTCTTGCTAATCAGGGAGTGTGTTTTCCTCAAGGAGTGGGTACTGGACAGAAGCAAGCAGGCAGCAGATGAAGTTACTGCGGTGTGTGTGTGTGTGTGTGTGTAATCTACTGCATGGTGAAGCAGATCTCTCCCTCATCAGAGACGTCAACGTTTGATTAACAATAGGACTCATCCTGGCTGCAAAACAACAGAAGCATGGAAACTACATCTGATTTACAAGCAGAGACCGTCACACACACATTTATATTTCCAACATACTGCATAGTTCTTTACAAGTACAGCAACACATAAACGTGCACTAACATGCACAGATGTAAAAATGCTACACGGCTGCAACAGGAAATAGTTTAGCTGAAGCTCGACTGACCCTGAACTGCCACAGGAAGTAAAATAAATGTGCCAAAACAGCAGTGCTACACTGATTTAAGCATGAGGGGTTACGACTTCCAGTGTGCTAATGGTTTAAACAGACAGAAATAACACTGGAGAAAAAGCACACACAAATAGTTCTTTAATGACCACCTTAGAGTCAAAGATGTTAATGGCTAACAACAGAATCACAATTTTTTGAATACATAAAAAATGAAAACTGTACTTTAAACTCCTTACTATTAAACTGTTATAGCTCTTTGAAAAAGAAAAATAATGACAGAATAAATTTTTGGGTGAAATGTCCTTGGAAAAGTTACAGCTTATTAGTAAACACTACATAAAAGAAACAAGTGTATTCACACATACGTGTTAAATGCTAAACAAATGTGACCTTGTAAAAAGAAATCATGATCTAACGGGCACAGCAGGGAATAATACAGCACACACACACATACACACACACACACAACCACCACAGTGCCAACAGCTGCATCCTGGGGTACAAAAGACCTCTATGTAGAAACAATTTCCCTCTGGCCACACTGCCACAAGGCATGAAAATAACACACACACACACACAC
Source organism: Yasuhikotakia modesta (assembly GCA_036877545.1). Taxonomy (NCBI): domain Eukaryota; kingdom Metazoa; phylum Chordata; class Actinopteri; order Cypriniformes; family Botiidae; genus Yasuhikotakia; species Yasuhikotakia modesta. The sequence goes on along the minus strand of JBAJNP010011882.1, from coordinate 11,276 downwards.
TGCTTTAATTCCACACACATTCACACAAAATGGCCCAAGTCTCAGAGAACGATCCGGTACACAACCACCAACTCCCCCCAGAGGAATCCAGCAGAGAAAGCAGATCAATTTTAGCCAGAGTTAAAGTAACCACAGATCTCCAAACATCTCTCACACACAGACTACTTAACTACGCTAAACACACTAAATGCAAAAAGCATCACAAACATTCTGCATATTGTCTTAAAATATTCTTTACAAATGATTTACCTTGACTTTCTTAATTTTTATTCATGCATATCTCATATTTAACCTTCTGCTTCTCCTCACTGACACCATCTTTATCTCCTTGACAACAAAGTGCATTTTGAAAAACCATTCAACTAGGTTATAATGGAAATGATGCAGCAATTTAAATAAAGAAAAATGAAACCTGTTAGTTTGATTGAAAAATAACTGAGGGCGTAAAAGTGACTAATTCTAAACAAACACTTTATGTCTTAGTTAACAAGATGCAAAATGCCTTGCTGTGTCCAGCAACCAAATAAAACCAGATGTAGATGGATCAGTGTGGAGCTAACCAGCCTTAATCTGAGCTTGTGAACCAGGCTTTAAACACTTAGAGATTTAACCTACTGCTAATTCACAGAGGAGATTAGCATGGAGCCTTAAGCTAATGAGAGAAGCTTTCTCTTTTTCTCCCGTTCTCCTTCTATTTCTCAAACATAACATTAAGAGATAATGTAACGGAATTAAGAAGACAAAAGATTCAAATTGGTTATTGATCAGAGGAGTGAGGTGGCACTGTTTCCGCTGGTTAAGCCTGTGATGGGGTGATTGATCCACAATGCTTGTCCTCACGTCTGAAGATATCTGGCAGGCCCATAATCTGCCTGACAAAGACGATGAGTGGAGCCGGCAACCGGTCAGACGCCAGTGCACAATAAATACAGAACCGTTCATGTCAGTCTACCAAACGATGCTTAAAGGTGACGGATGTGAAATGACAAATAAAAACACAAGTACAACTACATAATTGGTGCAAATTCAGTTTAGACTGCTGTATTGGCATGTATAGAGTCTGCACAAAGCGTTCAGTAATGATGCTGAATGTTCAATAAGAGATACTAAGAGCCGTGGTGATGGCTACTGATCTGAGACCAGCTTTAAAGATCAGAGCTGAAGGCTTGAATTGTGAAGGAGAAGCTCTGATCGCAGTCAAGACAAGAGCGGCAGGAATCAATACTGAGTCAATGTTAATTGTCAGGGTTTTTCTCTGTGGCCAAATTAGCGATAGACAGAAATCGGTTAAACATGGAAGCCAGACAATAGAAAAAGTAAAGAAAGTTCTCGTAAACTTGTAAATTAAACTGTTCCAAACCTATAATCTGATTACATGGTCTTATCATATCACAGATGTCTGAAAACTTAACGCATGAAGAAAGGTGATGTGATGTGAGCTGTTGGTAGGGTGGGTGGACTGCTTACTGTTCATGTTCTTGAAGATGTTTAGGATGGGAAGGATCTGTCTGTAGTATGGCACCAGAGCCTCACCCACCATCTCTGATGACACAACCAGGTGCTGGAGAACCTTCAAGGTGGTGCAGATGACTTGCCTGTTTCTCGTGTTCAGAGCATCTGCAGACAGCAAAAGAGAAAGAGGGTAGAAGGTCCAAAATAACTTTGTTATCTTTGATGTTTCTGTCTTTTCTCTTTGTGTCCCAATTGAAAAAAGCTGCTGTCTCAAGCAGTATACAAAGAAATCCAATTCAATTAATTTGTATAGAGCTTTATACAACACATAGTGTTCCAAAGCAGACTCAGAAGTTTTACTCTATATTTTGGCACATATTTAAACAACTTTATACAAAGCATGCATGCATTAATATTATAGGCATTAATTACTATTAGAATTTGCTGTGTAACTAAGTACAGTTAAACTGATTATATTGAATTTCTTTTAGAATAGAAATCCACACACTATGCATATAGAAGGAATGTGGGCAATATTGACAGACACTGATTGGCTGGCACTGAATGAGACTTCCTGTTGGCAGCTAGAAAGTCGGCAAAGCATGTCTGAATCCAACATGCATGTAACATCCTGTTTACCAATGTGCCTCCATCTGGAATGCTTTTAAAGGCAACATAGTTGTATCCCTATGTTTCCCACAATCCTGTGCTTGCAGTTTAGAGGTTAATTATAAAATACAAATGGTGTTAAAATAACATTCATAACTGTAATTTTTTTAAAACTAATAAGTCAATTTTAGCAAGACATACATTCACATTACCACAAAGGAATAGATTGTCTGTCTGTTTACAAACACTGTAAACTGCTGCTGTGTGGATGTGTTTGTTTTTGAGTGACAGCTGTACTTTAATAGTCATTCCCACCAACTTCCTGCTCTCCTGTAGCTGTATAATACACTATGAAATTCTAATTACCAAACAAACACTGCACACTCTTTTCCAGCGGTGTGACATTTGCACCGAGGGAGTGTTCAATAATTCATGGTGTGTGACTCGTCTGGAAGAGTAAAGATCTGTTTCTAAATCTCTCTAAATAAAGGAGCGATTAATTCCTCCCCCATATTAGGCTCTAAAAATGAACGACCTCATATACCTTTTCCTTCTCTAAATACCACAGGTGTGCGACATTTAGATGCTTCAATAATTGAGTTAGTTTTACTCCTGAAACAAATATATCAGTGCCTGTTCTATATCTATCTATCCATCCATCCATCCATCCATCCATCTAAAGAAAGAGCACATTTGTGCAAGTGTCTGTTTGTGTTGCTCATCTTCAAAATGTAAAACTGAATCATCTTCTCAGCAAAACTATTTAAACTTCAATCCAGCAGTTTAATCAGCCCACAGGTGCTCATTTATCCTCCTGTCTGGGTTTTGATTGGGACACTCCAAAACATTGACCTTTTGGTTTTCGGCTCACTTCAGTGTGGCCTTTTCTATATGTGCCAGGACATCATGATCCAAGTCACGAGTTTCTTGGAACATTTACCTCACATTTTACCCACATTTTTGAACTTCTTGGCTAGAATAAGGTGCAAAGTGACTGTGCCAATATTAAAAAGTAAGGCTTCCTTATACTACATACTAGTGACACTCACTCTTGGTGGGTATGATGAGCTGTGGGACAACAGGAAGGATCTTACTGCCACCATGTTCCAGCATGTCATGAATCCCCTGCCGTGCAAAGAACTCGTATGGGTGAACTGTCTCGCACAGCCCGTCAAAGAACAGAGGCAGGTAATGATGGTAGTCCAGCTTTTCAATCTCCACCTGTTTAAAACACACATTATTTCAATATATGTCTCTTCAATATGTAATGTCATACATCAGATGATATAAACGACTAGAAGGCCAGAGGGGTTTTGTGTTTTTTAATAACCTCTCTAGCCTTAACAATGTCTCACAGGCTGGAGCCTACATAAAGATCGGCCCCTGTTTAATGCCCCCAAACATGTGGCCAAACATTCTAGAGGGAAGACTGGGGGCAACAGGTGGCCAGGGGCTTTAGAACACTCAAATGTGACTTCCTGTTGGATCACACGTTCACAGCTGTCGTGAATAGACACAAATAGACAAAGCATGTTTCCTGTCCTTCAGTATTTTACATAATCACACGCTACTGGCACCTTCCATGAGTACTTACCCTTCACAAACATTGATAATTAACCTTAGGAGGTTTAGATATCACACAAGTTGTTTTATTTTATATACATTGTAAATTTGGTTTAAAATTTCTGTAAACCTTTAACCACAATTTGAAATGTCTATAGTTTAAAACTTAACATTAACATTCACAGAAGGTAGACAAAAAAGATGTTTTTAGAAGGAAATATAATTTTTGAGACAGGATATAAAATTAGTCAGTAGAATTTGGCCAGTTTGTCTCAGGGCAAATGATGGTTGTAAAAGTAATTTTCCATATTTAGAAACACATTTTCCAATAAATGAAAGAAAAATATTTATTTGGACATTTTTCTATAATAACACGACTGACTGCATGACTCAATGGAGTTTGATGAATACAATCAACAGTTCTGTATTTGTAAAAACAGAGAAAACAGATTATGTGTTTGCCTTCCCACCGTGATATAAATAGTGCAAATGGTGTTACTTCTCCCACATGCAAAAATGCTCCAAACAGAATTTGTACCCAGTGCATTTTTAAAAAGTCATGGGACACTAATTTGTGTAATTGCCATATTTGTGTATAATGCTTACTGACTTTTTTAGTCCCTGTGTCATAATATTATTTCCAGTGTCATAATATTATGCTGTGATGTTTTTATGTGCTATTTGCATTATTGGTTGGTTTTCCAGTGAGTTGTTTGTTTGCGTGTGTGTTTGTGTGTGTGTGCGTGTGTGTGACATGACCCTTTTATATCAGCTCTTTGTAGTTGCAGCGTCACAGATACCTTTAGCTCAGAGCATGAAAGTGGCCAGACCTCATCAAACCCCTCCTAAGAGATGAAAGCACAGGCACAGCGAAAGCACAGGCACAGCGAAAGCTTAGCAAGGGGCTTGATTGCTTAGAGCCAATTTGCTGTCTAACCTTGACCTTTTTTGACATGGTCAAGATCAGCTCCGTGAGTCATACAGCAGAACTCAAGTAGAAAAGCAAATATGTGCAGTGTGCTGGTAGAGAGATGATACACACTCACCCTCGTTCTCTCCCATTCACTCTCTGTGTTTTTCTGCTTATTGCACACACAAGACTGCAGACAGATATACAAGAGGTTTGGACATAAAAGCAAGAGGAAATACAGCAAACCACAGATCAGATGTCTGAGGTGATGTCTGTGTGTGTGTGTGTGTGTGTGTGTGTGTGTGTGTGTGTGTGTGTGTGTGAGAGAGAGAGAGAGAGAAAGAGAGAGAGAGAGAAAGGGTAGGAGAAAGAGCTGAAAGGTTACCTACAACGGAAACCCACAAGGACGTGTTGTACATTAATTCAGTCACACACAAGACTTTTGATAATATCTCATTACTACTTTCTGTGGACTTTGTGACAAAACACATACACTCATTAGAGACCGATCTGCTGAGTCACACTTAAGAAAACTCACACCCCTACAGAGAACGACAGACATTCAACAGTTCTGCCAGAATATACTTCACAAAGACATGAATCCTTCTCTGAATAGATATTTAATTTGAACAGAAAACAAGGTAGTGTGGGTCACACTTACAGTCAATTGAATGCATTGTACCAAATTATTATATAAAACCTTTATGTGGGTCAATATATATATCCTTTATATCTTTATGTGTGTCTGACTGCTTCTCTTTTTAAGGGTAATTAATACACCCTGATAGTCACAGTCAGTCTATCAGGGTGTCTTAATCACCTGATGTGACTCAGTCACAAAAGTTTTGTAATATATTGATTCAGACCAACTGGATGTTAATGGGAAGGCAAATAATTTGACACAGGTGGAAAAACAAAGAAACGTGAGGATACCACACATGCTGCATCTGTGATGTATGTAAACCATTGGGACTCAAGGAGTAGGCATTCGTTTCAGGAGACTTAAGTGGGCCGGTCCTGGTACAGGGTACAATATGTACACGAGTGGGTGAGTGTAATACCAGCTAAATGAGTTAAGTTAGCTTAATATTTTGTGAAAAAATGTTATTTTTAAAATGTTATCTTTTTCTCCCTTTTGTACTGAAATTTATTTCTGTAAAGCTGTTTTGCTACAATACACATTGTATAAAGTCCTATAGCAATAAAACTCAAATGAAAGGTAAACACACAGACCCATTTATGCTTTCTGTTTGGGTGACTTAAGTGCAGAAAGTGTAGCACAAATGAAACTGGGATTTAATAAAAGCAAGTCTGTTTGTGTGAGGCTGATCATGAGGGGCTGGCTAGGCAGGACCCAGGGTCATCCGTGCAGGTTGTCCGTAGCGATGAGTCGGTCGCTATGACAACAGCAAAAGGATTTCAGTGGCAAATAAGCAGGCACAGAAACTACAGGTGTGGGAAGGGAGGCAAATAAGGAGTCAGTGAAACATGAAAAGTGCTGGTCTTGCCGAAAGACTTTCTGTTGAATGGTTGCAATTATGATCCTTTTGGAAGCCATTAAAACGGTAACTGCCCGTGAGCAGTGCTGCTGAAAACCCTTAATGCCTGACAGATTGCCCAGAAAGACAGGCAGGTACAGCTGGGGCAGGGTGAGGCTAACTTGTTTGGCTGAAATGGAACAGAGGTGGAAAGTCAGACTTAACTGTTAACTGTCAACGTTTGACTGAAGTTTGCAGTCTGGCATTGAGGTGAGGCACCAGAGACATACAGTAAAACTTGATGTCAGTGCTGGCAGCACATTTCTCCCAGCATGCCCAGCACAAAGACACCTCTGGGGAAACCGGCCAACCCTGTGGTGCCTATTGTGAAGATGAACAGCCAACCTGGTCGCTTGATTTCAGACCATCATACAAGAAGTGAAAGAGTGAAATACCACACTGACTACAAAAAAGACAGACACAAGGACAGGCTAAAGACAAGGACACAATACCAAGTGCAATACAGACATGGCTTCAAATCTAATGCTGGACAGTAGGTCTGACACCCCCGACACACATTATGACAGTTTGAAATTCACCTTCCGTGTGCAAGAGGAGGTAAATGCTCAAAGTGATGTCAGGGCTGGAGGACTGTGACCAGTACTAGTGAAATATGTCACTGCATTTCAAGGGACCAGAGGGGCAAGAAAATAACTTGACATCTCTCTCTCTCTCTGTCTCTCTCTCTGTCTCTCTCTCTGTCTCTCTCTCTGTCTCTCTCTCTGTCTCTCTCTCTCTGTCTCTCTCTCTCTGTCTCCCTTTCTTCTCTCTGAGTGTATGATGGAAGAGTGTTTGTTCCTGTATGAGTGGAGGAGTGTATACAATTTTTTGAATCATTCTAAAAGTAAGAACATATTGTATGTGATACATTTATAATCATATGCATTAAGATACTGTCAATGCATGTACAGTGTGTCATGTACAGTGATGTCCATATTCTACACAGTCATACGTGAACAGATATTCTCTACAAGTGTGTCAGAAAAGACAAAAAGCCCTTTTGGAAAATAATAGGCTTTATTCATGAAACAGGAGCAGAACAAATGTCTTTGTAAATGGTTCATAAATCCATTCTTACATAAATTTCTGTGCAAGTCATTCGTGAAACCGTTCTTACATGAATTGTTGTATTCAATTCAATGCAATGATTTACGGAAGAATGGTTGTACAAATGTCTTATAAAGACATTTATTCTGCTTGTGTTTCCTAAATGAGCTTCAATAAGCAGATCAAAAAGGATTTGATCTAAAACATGCCGTTTGAGCATAACTGATGTGGACAAGGTTGTGCACTTTACTGCCATTAAAATTGTTATTTATATTTATTTAAATTCATTAATAAATGTACTATTATTTTACAAACTTTGGTGAAAGAAACCACACCACCATTTTGACTGAAAATAAATCTGGCAAAATTCTCAAGGTCAGTTTGGTTGTGTTATAATACATGTGGACCAATTATGCTGCAGTTCAACATACTGTTTACTCATTAATTCTATTTTATTTAAACTCTAGTCCAACTCATGTGCCCTAATCAGGGCATAAGGCTTTTGGGGCACAACAAACTGCTGACTGGATGCCATCACAAAACATCATTTCTTTCTTTTAAAAAAAACAACACCATGGAAATACAAAAATAATATTACACAAGAGATGCACTGCTTGTCTGCTCCTCCAGTCACCTCAGGTAAAGAAATCCAAGGCCTGTGATATCGTACATATTTTACAATTGCCCTGGATAACAGCAACGCTGTGTGACTCAGCCCCAACTTTCCATCACCAAACAAATGCACCTCAAGTACTTAAGCTAATGTCAGGAGAGACCAGCAGCACACATCAGTTTGAAGAGCTCTAGAGCACACAGACTGAGGCTGCTGTGGGGCTGTGAGAAGCGGGTAATATTTGACAGGTACTGTCAGAAAAGCCGGCAGACGGAGACGAGCTTGTCTCTCACAGGTATATTAGCTACAGGCACAAACAGCTTGAGCCAACGTACCTTTACAACACGCACATATTTACAATACTCAGTCTCTCTCATTCCTCTTTCTGTTTTCCTAAGTGTTTGTTCTTTGGCACTAAATACAGTCAGCGGGGCACAGGCTGAGAAAGTGAGAGAAGGACAAATAAGGAAAGGAAGTAAAGAAAAAATAATAAAAAGCAAATATTAATACTGACAAACCTATGGTCTATTGATCAGTACATAAGCCGGGCAGTAGTGGAGCTGAGACAGAGAAAAAAATAAACATACCTGTGATTGCATTGAAAAAAATGCAATCTCATTAAAATGATAAACAAAGTGGGAATAATAGATATACTAATGAAATAAAACTGTACAATTAAATTAAGCTATTAATAAAAATCTAAATGGAAAACACATTTTAATAAACACAAATTTATATACACAGTAAAATCACAACTACATATTTAAATGCTTAAGAGGCACATCTTATTTTATAATGTGATTAAACTGACCTGACTGTTTATGGCCAGACCACTTGTTCTATTCCTGTGCTGTAAGAAACAGAAGTGAAGTGAGAGGGCATGAGAAAGTAGCACAGAGTGCTTCAGAAGTTACCTGCTAAATTACAATTCATTTCAATGAGACAACAGTGTTGTGAAACTGCTGTAGATGAGTGACAGATGAGATGAGTGAGCATTTGAGAGCCTGAGGGCAACTGCCTGCGTGACCCATGCCAGTATCCACCACTCCATCCGCCATTACTCATACGGGTAATGTGAGCACATCTAGCTGTACTTTAAACACTCAGGTTTGTAAACACTATTAGCCCTTCTTCAAACTGACGGTCTTGCTCAATCCTGGTTGTAGTCATGTGGAAAAAAAAATGTAAGGAAAATGGAATTTGCTCTCGAGCTTTGGGAGAGATTGGCAGAAATGGAAAAAGTAGATAATGAGAAAATATGAGGATTCTTGTGAGGCTTTTGAAGGAAGTGTACGGTAGAGACAGGCCTGTCTGTCATTAGCACGCTGAGGGCAGAGAATCTAGGCTAAGTGTTCAGGCCATTTCTGTTGCCTTTCCAAGTGACTGCACAGATATGAGGATTTCACAGCCTATTACACATGATAATTGGAGAACATATTGAATTGGAGGCAATTTTCTCTTCTTTGTATGCATAAATGTTTACAGTACTCACAGTAAAGGCTCGTCTGAGGGTACGTGACTGAGCACGCCGGATGATGGATCCAGTCACGTATCAAATATTTGTTTTCTTATAAATGTGCTTTGCACTTTTTCAAATAATAAAACACCCAGCATAATACAGAAGGCTATTTAAATGATGAATGTTTTGTTTACTCGGTTAGTTATTAATTCCTGCCACGTACAGATATTCAATAACAGCACTTTACTAAGAGCTTTACCTCACTTCATTGCTGAAACCTCTCCAAATCAATCAACAAAGTGAGAAAGAACAAGCCAAAGAGAAAGTGATCCCTGGACAATAATTAGAAAGCAGTCAGACGGTTTAATTGCCGACATTGAACGCCTTTGTCAAACAAAAACAAGTAGCTGATCTTTCTGAACTTTTAGCTCTGGGTTCTAGGTTGTTCCACACTGGATTACATGACAGACAGTGAGTTACCTACACAGGCAGCTACCTTTTAAGGGAGCTTGCTAATTATCACAGAACATGAAAGTTTGAGCAACAGGATGCTAAGCTAATGGTTCAATGCTGTAGACCTAAAAATACACCCAACACACCCAAAATAAATACTAAATAAATAATTTAGTAGTATAAACGAAATACTTTATAATTTTATCAAATATAAAGTAAAATGGAATTACAGTGAAGTACAGTTATAAATGCAATGCATTATGGGCTTACATTACACACAAAAAAGATACAAAAATTGCAGAGGGCGCACAAGATCGCTGGTTGAGATGAGAGAATCATAAAACACAAGGAATAAAAAGAAAGATGGGAAGACATGAAAGAGTGAATAAAAAACTAAGCGCTGACTAAATGCCCTCATCAAATCTGTCATACGCATAATCAGATGTAATCACGGCTGTCAGTCTGCTGACACACACATCTGTACAACTGACAGCAGTCTGAACACTTCTGAGACGCCCTGACAGAAAGATTTCATGAGAACAGAGGATCTCACGCACTGGGATTTCAGTGAAATTAAAGATGCATTTACTTTAAAAAAAATACTTTCTTAAAAAAAAATGATTTTTTACTGTGGTAAGCAGAAACTTTTGAAGAATCGTTAAGCATTTATTGTTGTACAACAACTGCTCTAGTGCCTGTCAAACCCAAAGAACATAAAGCCCACAAAAAACGCTATAAACTATAAATCATCAATATGCCTTATAGAGTCTATATTAAGTTGTATTTACTGATAATCGTAGAAAGCAATGCTGTTTTGGCTCATGATGTTAACATATTATTATTGAATCTTAAATTTATGGCATTTATTAAATTTAATGATCTTTCTATGATCTTTCTATCCAGAGCTACCTGCTAAACTAACTGAACGCTCTTTAAGTTGCTATGGTATGAAAGCATCTGCCAAAATTATAAACATAAATTTAACCATCACATCATAACATACTTATTACTGTAGTTCATTAGAAACATTCTATTTTAAAAAAGCCTTAGCTTTGACCTTAGTCATGAGGAGACCAGTGTCAAGTTTAGCGATTTAGACTTGATTCCCTCTGTGGCTAGTTTGGTGCTTAGGTAACAGAGGTATACTGAGTGATCAGTTTTGTTCTCTTTCTGTGAGAATGTTTTTAATAAGTCCCAGATCGAGAGCGCCCAGAGACTCCAGCCAAACCCATTACACATGCTGATCGGCTTGCCTTCATTCATTATTAAATCAAAATGCTGTGTGGCCTTCATGTTGGGCACTTTATGAGACATTAAAATTTAAACACTTGAAACTGACTGGTAATTCTGACTAAATCATCTGGTAAAAGGGCAACAAGCGAAACGTCCGGTCTGCTCCCATGTGCTCCTAGTGTGAATGCTAACAATTCCAATACAAGCTGCTCTTATGAACGACAGCTCTGAGACTAATTACACTGACTGTGATGCTGACCAATTAAACAAAACAACCTTATTACAGCACTGTATGCCTGCTTTATTAATATCTCTGTATTACCATCATCTTTCTCAAGCTCAATTTGATCTTTTAACATCATCAAAGACATGAAACGGTGACATTAATAAACTTTAATA
>JBAJNP010011881.1:0-14126 GCA_036877545.1 Yasuhikotakia modesta | reverse complement strand
TTACATTGCCTGCCTATTTATCTATCGTTATCACAAATAAGAGGAACTGTTTAATATCTTACTTTGAGATTTAATCACTTTATAATCTCCAAACTCTCCAGAGACCCTGCTGAGATCTGAGATTTTGGTTTAAACTCAAACATTTCTCATCAAATTCCCCCTTCAAATCATCTGAGCTACTGTATTGCTTTATATGTTGTCTAGTCTGTATGTCAACAATCTTTTTGTTTGTGTCTTTTTATTAAGAAGAATCTTAAGAGAAGCATCTGAAATCTTTCCATCAACACGTTCTCTGAAGCCACACTTCCTCCTAAACACATGAACACATAAATACAACAGGCAAGTAGGACATCCTATCATTGCGTTCTGACCGATTTCAGTGATTGGACAAACATTTTATGGTCCTGCTCTTTCAGAAAAGATATATATCAGTATATTTAGACCGTGTTTATTAGTGATTGCTTTTAGACTTTTAACCACCAAAACAAAATATTTCTGAACAAACCTCACTTTTTAAAACAAACATACCTGAGATCTTTATTATGTCCCTTCAGCTATAAGAGCAAGTATGAGCGATATTTTCCTGTAGTTGGGGGGAAAACATACCACACAATATGGACAAATAATCACTTGACTTTTATACAACAGTGAACAAACCGTCATGCCTATATGATAACAAAATAATGAGGCCTCGACAACACAGCAGTAGCGAGTAAAATGCTAATAGGCACATAGTACAAAAAGCTCTACAAAAGATCTCAGAACACAAGGAAAGGTGATATGGCTTCACTTGTAAATTTGTATTACAGAAAACATTTCAAAGGAAAGATTTTGGCACACCTGATCTCTGGAAATAAATGATGCGTTATCTTCTCACCCTGGTGATGCCACCTGGCCCTTCAGAGGACCATTGGTCTGATAAAGAGCTGGACAGCTTGAAATGACACAAAGATGGGAAGATAATAAATGTTTATTTTTGGAGCTGTGGTGTGCAGACTTTATCTTTTGAAGGTGCTTTTCGTATTCTGCTAGAACACCTACACTGAATGTTGTTGCATGGTTTTGCAAATTTGTTTGCTGTTTTTGATGTCGCAGAAAGCAACATGAGGCAATATCACATGATACGGATGTTATATCCAAACAAAGCAGTAATTATACTTCTGTCTGTCAAAATGTTTTATATGCAAGTTTCAGATGCATGGTGTAAATCTAAAGAGAGAGAAGAGGAAGGGAGGGAGAGAGTGAGTGAAGCAGAGAGAGAAAAAGAAAGAGAGATATAGAGCAAAAGAGAAAGAAAGATAGAGAAAAAGAGGCTGGGTCAGTATACACTCTCACATTTAGAGAGTTGACTCCCAATTTAGTGAGTTAAATGTCAGTGTATGGCCCTCATCAGCAGCCAACAGTGAGTAGTTTTTAAATAAATAGACTGTTTATGCAGCTAAAACCTGTTATTGTTCAGCATCAGATGTTAAAGCTGTTTTAGTTTTGCTTTTACAGATCTCATGAAATGCTTTGGCAAACACAATTTTCTTTTCATGTTGACGTATTTATTTCTGAAACAGAAAGTTATGTCTTTCTGTTTATAGCCAGGAGCCTTTAGTAAATGTTAGAAAAGCATGACTTGCTGTATTCCATTTGGCAGAGCATTGTGTTAGCAGCGCAAAGGTTGTGGGTTCGATTCCCAGGGAAACACACTGATAAACTGTTAATAATAAATGCACATTTGAATAAAGATGTATAAGCTAGAATAACACCCGTTACTGTGGGAGGGCCTTTCTCATGCTAGAAAGCATTTTATTGGTCAATTATTTGCATATTCTAAAAATAAGACTGTAAATATGAATCTTTTAAGGAGTGCAATATCACATCAGTGGTTTTATGTGATACTGTGACAAACAGTTACAAAAATATAGTTCACCCCAAATCGAAAACTCTTCTATCATCTAATCACCCTCATGTTATTTCAAACCTGTATGACTTTTTTTGCCTTTGAGGAACACAAAAGAATATATTGTGAGGTATATTGGTAACCAGACAACAGTGACATCCACTGACCTCCATTGTACGGACACAAAAACCACTTTTTCTGACATTTTTCAAAATACCATCTCTTGTGTTCCATCACAGAAGATAAAAAGTCATATAGGTTTGGAATGACGTGGACTAATCCTTTGAACTTTCTCTTTAAAGCTAAAAGACATGGACCAAAGGCAACGATACTTCAATTTTTAATTCTCAGAGTCTTGGAAAATCTTTACATTATAACCAGTTTTAAAGATTTAGTCGTATTCAACCAGTAGCAGCTATTGATTTTGTTTTTCTGTATTTTGTTTGATTATTGGTTGTGTTTTATGCCCGTGATAGGAAATCTTAACATTTATCACTACAGCAGAGGTTATAGGATGTGTGTGTGTGTTCAACAGCCATTAGTCCTCATTGATAGAGTGAACCTTTACTCTTTCCAGTGTTGTTCTATGATTGCCCTTATATGGGTGTTGACCTTGGCTGTCTCTTTCTTTTAATGGATGGATTTGTTCTTCAGGCCATGAGGGAGTGATATTGCGCTCTCTCTCTCTCTCTCTCTCTCTCTCTCTCTCACCTGCATCTCCTAGTACACACACACACACTTACAGAAATTCACAATTATAGAATTTGGTATCAAATTGGAAGAAATAAGTTGTAGGTCTTCTGTTTGTTAAACTAAGACATGGTAAAAGCTGATGAATAATGCACTTAATGCAATTATTACATGATAAAATATCTATAAATTATAATTACGGAATGTCTGTTTGAATATTAGCTTGCAATGTTGGTATTTAGCTAATTGTCAGCTATTACAGCTATCAGCTATATGGCTGAGGTGTGTCATTAATAATTAACATGGTAACAGGTGTATTAGGAGGGATCAGGGTCTCTTCACCTCTTACAGAGATGCAGAAACTACCCCATAATTGTGCCACACTGTTAACCCAGCTAACAGAGAATGTTGGAATCAGAACGTTGGTTAATGTTGTGTAAAAGTTCTCTGTATGTATCTATGTCTAATACAATACAGAATGATTAGCTTTTATCATTTTCATAAGCAAGCAATAATGTTACTGCAGCGTCTAAATGGAAATATTAGGCAAATGTTATTACAAACTAAATTACAGAATACAGCTATGTAGATAGGAATGGACTACATTTTGCTTAAAAACATCCAAACACACGAATCCATGCAAAATAGTAATTAAATGGCTTCTTTTGCCTACATTTATGTGCATGTCTGTATGTGTGTGTATGTGTGTGTATCTGTGTGTGTATCTGTGTGTGTGTGCACGTCTATGTGTTTGTGCGTGTTTGTGGGCATGAAAGTGATTCTAAGAGAAACAGACAGAACAGGTGGCTAAACATGGTGATTAGAACTACTGACTGTTTGAAAGTTAAAATGCAAATTTATCAAGTGTAAATGAGAAAACTTTAACAGCACATCTGGGTGTGTGTTTAAATGTTTATGTGTGACACCGGAACAATGTAAATATAATGTTTTTTTACTGATATTTGAAGTGACGTGGTAAATTTTAGTGTTTAGGGATTTGATATTGCTCTGTAAACACAGGTGGTGCCCAGTGATTGGACAGATAAACTGTGATAAAATCGACTCACTTTAATTATGCACTGACTTAAGATTTAATTCATTCCAAAGAATCTTTCATCATGTATTCAGAAGGCAGCCATTGTAGTGACATTTTTAAGTTACTTAAGCAGTTGTGGCCCTGTTAGCTTTTCTCTGATGTTTTCTTGTTGCTAGTCTGAGATTTGATTTGTCTCATGACCTCTCAAAAGATGACATAGTGAGGAGACATAGTCCAGAATGGCTCTTTCATCATCACCACAAAGCTGCTCCACTTTTCCAATTACACTGGCCAGCAACCGCCCACTTAGACAGGAAGTGACCATCTGATTGACATGTAATATGACCAACCATTAGCTGTTTTGTTCTGTTGGATAAGACCATTAAGGGCTGGTCAGTTTGAAAACAATGGCATGATTAACGGAAGAGAAAAAAGTGATACGCTTTGTGATTCATTATGTTTTATAAAAGTAATGAGTCACTGGTTCATTCTGATACGTTTGTTCAAATTAATCCGTGACCTTTCCTTTCTTTGATAAACAGATCAAAAAAAGCTTCATCTGATATGCAAAATTGATCAACATGTCTAAAAAAACATTTGGTTCAGGGCGTTGCTGTCTAAGCAAGTACCGCCAGTCGGGTAGGTCTGAAAATAATTTGATATCATTATAATTTGATAGAATTTCTTATAATTATAGCAGCTAGCACTTGCCAGAGGGCTTCTGTCACGACAGGGATTAACACCAGAGATAAAAATCTAAGTTTTGCTGTTTAATACGTTTGACTGAATTTATCACACGGATGGAAGATATTGCCTGCAGCTGTTTGTCCACGTTCTACACTAATGGCCTGACAGTTTCAAATGACATCTTGAAGCTCTCGAGGAACGGCCTGTTTTTCAGACCAAATATTCATGCATGTAGGAGTTGGTTATGTACACTGTTTTACTCAAGACTATTGTGCATTTATAACGTGTGGGTGTTCGGTGTAACGGTTGCAAGAGATGCCTTTGAAAATTTTGCCAATTAGTGTGTAGCACTGCGTTTAGTGGTTGCATCCGCGCAGGAAAAATAATGCGGAGTAAACACGCTCGCACACGCATACATACTTTTCAAACTTCATATCAAGTTGATTCTAAAAGGAATTTTAATAGAGTTGAAGAACTCTCAGCATTCGGCAACACATCACATCAATTTGACCGATCAAGAGCGATGATAAATGCACAGACGAGAATACAGAGCAGATGCCACAGAATGGTGTCAACAATAACACGGCCTTGAATGTCAATGTGAAAAACTCATTTTCGACTCCACTGCACCCAGACATTTTCTCCACCCTAATCATCACTAATGGGGCCACAGCGGAGACTGTGAGCTGCCTCAGGTTATCTGGGCTGCACATTTGATATTGTCCCACCAATGACGTTCCCATAAAGGTACAAGATCTGCAATTTTATTTTTTAAATTTAAAGTTCAGAGTGTTGCTGTGATTTTGGGTGTAGACAAACACTACAGTATTATTTTGGTGCTATGTATAACTATGGTACATGGTGTTACCTCCAGGGGATACGCAACACAATTCTGGAGCCCCATGATTTGTGTTGTTCAGGTTTGTTTTGTATAGATGTTCCTGTGGCTCCTTTGGTAGAGCATTGCGTTAGCATTGCAAAGGTCAAGGGTTCGATTCCCAGAGAGCAGGTGATAAAAACCTAAGCGCACACATCTGTCAAATGCATAAGTGTAAATGACTTGTAGCAATACGAGGTCTGAAACACTCACTGTTACCTTGTTAAAAAATTGTCACCATCGATTCTATACGTTCTGAGACTCTGAGGTTTTTAATTGAAGTTCTAGTTTTTAATTAAACAATAATAATAGTCAGGTTACAGTTGCTGTATGTTCAGAAACCTCAATGCTTTTGTAGGTAGCAGGAATTCTATGGTCTTATAATGATCTCTTTGCCTCAGATGTGAAGCTGAAGAGGCCTTATTCACCCCATTCAAGTGTCAACCATACGCTCTCACTGTAAAGCTAATTAGCCAGTTAAGAGCCCTTGAATGGCACAATATTTTTCATTGATTCATGCTAGATGTAGACATTATAGTACTATTGCGGTTTCTTTCTATGCTTCATTCTGCTTTTGTTTGAGGCACAATGAGGAAGACAAAGAGACAGATAGTCTTTGAGCTACAGGTGCGTGTAAAGATTTGCTTTCCATCGTCAGCAGGCTTCAAATCAGTTTGATTGTCTCATATCCATGTACGAGGTTTCCTCAGCTGACCTCAAATCAGTTTAACAATCTTTATTTCTCTGAAGTTCTAGCATCCTCCCACACGCTGCCTCAAATCAAACCCAAAAGTGGGTTTTTATGCACTCCACGTCGCTTCTTCAAACTGACCTGAAATCAGCTTTTATAGCCTTTGTTTACTGCTCGCCTGGTCTGGAGGACAGCTGTTTTGTTGAAACACCATCTCTGTGCCATCAAAGGGCTTTTAATCATGTGGTTCGTAAGGTAAGATGCTCTGAATTCGGTCAATAACTCCACTGACCTGATGCGGAGGGACATTTCTTGAGTCTAAGCAACCAATTTCAAGCATTACTAGCTAATCACTAACTGCTGTTAATTAGCCACAAGCGTAATTAAAGCATGTTATTGTGATAAGGGCATAACCAGGCACACAGACACACACTTTATATACCCCGGTTTCCTTAAAGGGACAGTTTTTCCAAAAATGTTAGGAAAACATTCTGAAGTTTTACAAGGTAGATGGACTTAAAACAAGAAACTTGTTCTTTTGCATTTTTCAAGTACAGATGATGTCATAATAATGCTGTTTACAAAGATAAGCACATAAATGACTTGCAATGCTGTAGTACACATGCCTGACCAGGAGATGGTGATGTCACTAGACTTCACATGTAACACGATGTAGCACATGATGTCACCATTTTTACATTTGTGTTTTTGTAGTTTTGTTTAGACTCACTGTCGTGTCGTTCTCATACTATCTGTTTGCAAATCATTCTTTATAAAAGAAAAGATTAATATGATAATATTACCCTATATTATTGTATCCTGAATATTTAGTCACACTTTGAAACCCAATATTAAAAGTGTTTCAAATGCCATTGAGCATTAACATATGAATTCTCAGGTAGCAGTGCCAGTGCCGGCAACATCAAGGTCATGGGTTCAAAGAGTTTTCTTACTGATAAATGCATACCTTAAAATTCACCCAGCATGCGTTAGATAAAGGTGTCGGGCAGATGCATGAGTGTACAGCTCCTATCTTGTTTCCACAGAAAAACAATTTGACTAGCTCAGTCATTTGCTCATCTCCAAAGTGAAGACACACTTGTACCCTGGAGGATGTGATGGACCCGTGGAGGGTTTGGGTGAAAGCCAGAAGACGATGTGAAACTCCTCACTACCGACCATTGAAGATAAGAGCCTGCATTTGATTTCAAGTGTTACCAAAAAGCAGCTCTGCAAACTCCAAGAACCAGCAGCTTCACTGATAGAAAACAGAAGAAATGATTGCAACAAACACTTCAACAAAACACTCCAACCGAAGGCCATAAACACACACAGACCTTAGAAGCTCCATCAGGGCTGCTGTTTGAATTCATGTGGCCTCTGGCCATTTATACTCGAGTCGTTTGAAGACGTGTTTAGTGGACCCCACTCATCACCCCCCGAAAACGACGGCCCTGAGGTATATTTGTGAGGGCCGCTCAGAGATGCAACTGTTTTCATTTATTGTTATTTCTTTGATTTGAAGCCAAACATGATTTAGCTGATTTATGAGTCTTTTAAGAAGTGAGGACCACTTCAGATGTCTCTACAAGTGGAGTTTTGTTATGCTTGACTATAAGACTATACTTATTACAGTGAGAAAATAGGGCCTGCACTACTACAGTCAAACCTGTACACACACATACGTGCACACTTTCATTTTATTTAATGAAAATTATTTTGGTGAAGGTTTTAAAACAATGTTTATGTTTTAAACACCATTTTGTTTGTGGAGGCAGCTGGCTGCTCACTACAATGTAGATTGTTTTAGCTTTTACTATCATTTTGGGGACATTTGGTCCCAACAGTGTAAACACAGCCTGGCCCCTCCTGACACACACACACACTTATATACACACTTTAATCAATACCTTATATTCTTTGTGGATCTACTCCATGGACAAACAACTTATTTGATTCGTAACAAGGGGGTGATATCGCGTCTGTTTTTGAGAAGCCTGTATATTTTTGGTTATACTTTCAGCGGTTTGCACAGTGGTAGGTAAACCGCGGTAGAAAATCAGTGGTAGGTAAACCGCGCTCCTCTTGTTGTTGGTTTTTTTTCTGTCTGTCATTTGTTCTTTCATTCTGCTGTTTCTGGTGTAAAACGGCAGCACAGCTTGGGACGCGCGCGGGCGCGTGTGATTGCAGGGCCGCGTGTGACCCCGGCTGTGGCCCTTTGATTGCTTTCTTTTCTCAGGGCAGCAGAAAGAAAGACTCTCTCCAGGTGTCTCTCCTCTGTCTTTTTTCCTTTCTTCTCTCATGCTGTGAGGGAACAAGAGATGACCAGGTGAGATTTGGCTTTGTGTGAGTGAGCGTGTGGGTTTGGGTTAGTGTGTGTGTGTGTGAGAGATATCTAAACCATTCCTTTAAATGCCACACAGTTTAAATTATCGGTCTATCACAGTTGTCACACGACACCTGACATGTTTTTCTTCTTATATTGTTCATTAGGCTATTATGGTGGTTTGTGTGAGACGGGATGTTTTTAAAGAGACTATTCACAGTAAAAAGTGGAATAGTTTGTTGTTTGTTTGCCACAGTCACATTTCGTTTGCCTACTGGTTGCTTACAGAGTTTTTTTTAAACCACTGACACAGCTCTGACATGTTTTCTGTAAGGGGTTTTGAATCATTATAAATGAAAGAATGTTATTAATTGTCTTTAAGGAAATGAAGCTAATATGTTGCTAATGCAAATCTCGTTACCATGGTGTTGTGGTTTGTTGCCAGGGTGTTGCTAAAGTGTCCTTGGTGGTTATTTTTTGCCCTATGTGGAGAAAAGAGCCTGTTAGGATATTTTGGTGCCTAAATATGAGATTT
Source organism: Yasuhikotakia modesta (assembly GCA_036877545.1). Lineage (NCBI taxonomy): Eukaryota > Metazoa > Chordata > Actinopteri > Cypriniformes > Botiidae > Yasuhikotakia > Yasuhikotakia modesta. The sequence continues at coordinate 5,396 of JBAJNP010011881.1, read as the reverse complement.
CCTATATTTCCTGTTTTATCATACATCAGGAAAAACTGTAAAATCCAATCACTCAGAAAAGTAAGAGCATCGCTCTCCTCAACAAGTGAGGCGATTTCAGGCTTCGTTCATGGCATGAAGTTTAATATTAGGGGTTAGAGATTTGAGCAAAACCCAAACTCTGAGCCACAGTGATAGAGGTTTCTCTCTCGCCGTGTGAGGCGGCCATAGCGGCTCTAAACCACAGAAAAACCTCTTGTCAGGTATAATTGAAAAGAGAATTATGGGAGAGCGAATGAAAAACATTCGGCCAGCCCTTCCCCTGCCTTACAATAACCATACCGCAAATCTTCCAATGGCTTATGACAGTCTTCTGGCCACTGTGCTGCAGTTGGCTGATGATAGGTTTGCTTGCTCCTACACACACTCTCTCTCTCTCTCTCTCTTTCTCTCAGTGTCGTCCAGTGTTGGAGTGTGAAGAGAAATTGCAGCTTTAGCCTTGGGTTAGGCCCTCTGACAGGTTAACACACACGCGCACTCACACACACTAAGGTTCTGTTAACTGTGAGCTGTCAGAACAAACACTGTCATATTTCAAAACGGCTGCTACCTCTCATCTCTCTCTCTCTCTCTCTTCCTCCACCTCATCAACTGCGGTTCTCTCTTTTTCACCACCTCTGTCTTGCTCTTTCTCTCTTTCTTTTTTCTATTCCTCTTCAATTTGTGTGATTTAATTGGTGAGTTTAGTGGTTGAAGGAAGGTGAGAGGTTGTCGGTGAGAATTTAAGGAGGCCAGTATCTGTCAGCTGGGCTGAGTGTGGTGAACTTTTTCATAGACACTGAACTCTCTCCCTCAATTCAATTCTCTCCCTCATTTTGTCTCTCTACAAGTTTTGTTTATGGGGAAGTAGTTTAATTTGTAACCTAACCATAGAAATAATCATATAAACCACAATAACCATAGAAATGCTGATTGCATCATGTCTCAAAGGTAAAATGAAAATTGCTGTAATGTAATGCTGACACATTGACTAAAGCAAATCCTCTCCCTTCTTTTTTTTTTTACCCCTTTTGGCAACAATATATTTTGTTTTTGTAATCTCTGTCTTAGTGACCTTCCCAACATAAACTCATCTGTTTACTGACCTCTGAGACAGTCGCCAGTCAACCAGGCATCACTTTTTGGGCACAATAAATACATACTGCAGCTACTAGTGGCAGTAAATTAAACAGTGAAGTCAGTGACTGTTACAGGTTTTTAACACGCACCCCCTGTTGCTTCAACCCAATCTCAATCCTTGATGCTTAAAGTCTCTTTACTTCCTAAAGGCACTCACTAAGTAAAGTGGAACACTGTAAATGTAGTGCAGGGCTATAAAATATTCGTCCAGTTATTGCATTTGGTCCAATTGCAATGACAGGAGGTTCTACTTTGCATGTCAGATTAGGTATTTGAATATCTCTGAGCAGTATTGATGGGGGCGTGGCCTTGGAGATAGCTCTGAACAGAGGGTGGAACCTATCGCTAGCGTTTCTGACATTGTTTATAAGTTATAAAGTTGGCCATTCAAACCAATATTGCAATGTTGATATTATTATGGTCACAGTGACTAAAGTTTTGGGTTAAATCAACCTAAATATAACTCTCTTTTATTGTCTCTGCACATTAAAATGGGATAGAGAACGTATTATACATCAAAAAAGACATTTCATTTTTCAGCAGATATAGCCCATACATCACAAACACAGCTACACAAGTTCATACACACAAATCCTGTAATAGTGGGAAGGGTAAGTAGTTATGTGGGCACTGTAGCGAGCTCTTGTGCTACATGTTTAATTGAATATACATGTTCACGGCCATTCATCTAAAACATGGACACAAAAGCTTATTTCATACACTCTCTCCCTCTTTCTCTCTCGCCGATGATTTATTTGTTCTCTTCCCTTGCAGCTGCCCCAGAGATAAGTGGCTGTTTATCAAATTGGCTGTCAGAAACACTCGGCAGATTAATCCACAGCTCTTATCGTCGCGCTGAGAGAAAACTTCCCAGTGCTTTTAATTCACTGAATTGGATTAAACTATTACACAAGCACCTCTTACAACCAGAGCGGCCCATTTGACGGAATAAGAACGCACTTATTATGAGCAGAACAGTTGTCGTTGTTCTTGTACAAAGTGACCGGAAGTCATTTGTTTTTGAGAGTTGCTGATTTGCGACAGCAACCTGCAAAGTTTACCTTTATGCAAATGAGCAGCAACTACTTGGCTAACAATTTTAGGTTGCAAGAATGTTTCATTGACATTTTAAAAAAGCAACAAATTTGTTAATTTTGTATTGAATATTTAATGATAATGTTTCAGATATATATGAGTTCTGCTAATGTTACTGACAATTTTAAGAGAGCATTGGTCTGACAAGAGGTTATATCATACACCATGATACAGTTTCCATGCGTACTAGCTACCAACACTGCAGCGATTAACTGTTGTTACTGTTGTGTGAACATAAATTAATATGCATTCACAGTGATAGCGGTTTACAGCGATTTGACAGTCCCTGGTCACATCATCTTTCATTATATGACAAAAGCAACATAATGATCCTTTAAATATTTTTATGCGTGTCGACCAATCACCACATACGTAACATTTTTGTGTTTTGTTAGACGTCGTACCATGACTTTCCATTCTCCTGGCCTGAGCTCAGAGCTGCAGTCCTTGCGGAATAACGCTGATGGAGATGGAAATCTTTACCTATAATGGGAACTGTGTGGAATGCTAAATGCTAGGAACGCTCTTCTGGATTCAGCTTGTCTGATAGGGTGCCGTAACTGTTGCCGTTTCATTCCGTGGCTCTGTATGTAAAGTACCCCCCCGGGATGGCCAGGCTGGGGGCTCGGCTGCTGGATGAGTGATTGAGGAGATTTAAGGGCTGCTTGGTATATATGGAGAGGAGGAGAGTGGGAAAGGAGAGGAGAAGATGGATGGAGAGGTGGATGGAGAGATGATAGATGTGTGGGCGTGTGTGAGTGTCTGAAGGAGGCTCAGGTGTCAGAATCTCGACAGGTCCCCGTGGAGCGTAAACTTGTGAACTTTGCGGTTTATTTACTCGCTCTCTGTCTCTCTAACTCATTGAGGTTTGAGGAGGAGGGCGGGGCGGACGGTTGTCCTGGCGATGACTGACAGCTAAGTTGCGCCACTCCTTGAGTCCATGAAGACTGATAGAGTTTTAAATTAGCCCTCTAAGCCTGTGGCTAGGTCTGCCTTATCTAAAATTCATCACTTCTTCTCATTTCATGCCCTCCACATGCATTTTTAACAACTCAGACCTGTAGACTGATAAATGCATGAAACAATTACTTGTGAATCAAGAGACGGCTGCTTTGTATAATTTGGAAAGCATACTTGTTAACGGCTAAATAATAGCTAAATGTTTACTCAGATGTGTGAACAATTTGAAATATGAAGTTTTGCCTTTATTTTGTGCTTTCTTAACTACTATTGAACATTGAAATTACTTAAAATAATTGAAGAGTACTTATATTTGTACTTATAATTGAAGAGTTTTTATATTTTTAGTATTTTATTTTTATTATTGAGAAATAACAAAAGATAAGGTGCAGAACTGACCGGATGTTGTTTTGTAAAATCTAATCAGTCATATATAACCATTGAGTCCCGCCCATTTAAGGTATCGTCCAATCAACACCTAGACAGGTATGTCTCAAAAGGCACACTATTACATTGATTGAAAGCTCATTGTCCAATAAACAATCAGATGCAAATATTGCACATACTGCCCTTAAAGTCAGCCAGGAGCCTCTTGTCCAATAACTATTGATCTTTGCTCTATTACAACAGTTATCTGCATTGACTCCCATTAAAGCTGTGCTTTGTGGACTGTGCGCTCACAAAATGCACATATTCACATAGATTAAAACATTAACATTCAAAACATCCATTCAAATGTTTTAATTCTGTAACATTTAAAACATTCCACTAACAAATTAACTATGTTTTTGATGTATTTTATATATTAAAAAGGTTTATATACCATTTTTGATACCTTTAAGAGAAACAAATGTTTTTTAAGAACCTTTGATAGAATGGTTCTTTGAGGAAACCAAAATGTTTCTTCTGTGACATTAATGTAAAGGCCTTTTATAGCCTTTATTAATCAAACAGTGTGGATTTGTTGTGTTTTTCCATCAGTACGACTTCATGTTTTAACTGTATTGTTTTAACATAGTTAAATTCTTTAGATAAACTTTAAGGAGAAGTTGTTTGTTCAGTGCAGCTGTCTGATGTTAATATTCAGGAGCACACCTGTGTGTGATGTTTCATATGCAGAAATCTTTGATCAGGGTTTAAGTTAGCTCTAAGTCCCGGCTTGGTCACCTCGAGAGTTTAAAGTATGCATTCTTTCTAAATGAGATCCACTGTGTCCCCCAGCAGTGTACATGACCAGAGTTCTCTACACCAGCCGGCTGTCGGGCATTAAACTGCCTCAGCGACACCAGGAATCCATTACTCGGCTATTTTGAGCGTTCTACAGATTGCTCCCTGTGTGGAATAACAAGCAGCTGGGAATGGTCAGGAAGCTAAAGCGAGGTCTGGATGACTGACAGGAGATCAGTAGGAACGGCCCGAGAGCTCAGTCCGGGCCTGGTTAACTGACAGCAGATCAGTGCTGATAGGACAGGGAGAAAATGAGCGTGCCTTACAACCGCTTTGCTGGGGGCCAAACGCCCGCCTCAGCCCGGCTGTGAGAATGAAGCCGTGGACCTGAAGAGACGGGAGGGGTGGAACTGGCAGCGACCGGTTGGCGAGAGATAAGCATAGCTGAGGTGGGTGGAGAAGAGGAGGTGATGAATACATGTGGAGACAATAGTTAAGGGCAGTTAGAGGTGACATAAGGGGGTTGAGGAGGCGCAGAAGGGAGTGTGTGTGTTTCTGGGAGAGAAATAAAGGTAAGAGTCGGGAAGTGGGAGGTGTGGATGTGTGGAAAGGTATTTTTACTTCCCTATTTCAAATCCTTAAAAGCATACACACACACACACACACACACACACACAGTTTTCCTGCTGTGGGCTCCCCACTGCGTAAATGAAGATAAAGTCATTGGTCCAGGTTTAATGTGAGGCTGCTGATTATAGTGTGTGATTGTGGGTGAGTGAGAGATAGAAAGAGAGAGAGAGAGAGAGAGAGAGGTAGTGTGTGTGTGTGAGAGAGAGAGAGGTAATGTGTGTGCAGGAGAACATTCATGGAATTAATGTGTGTTTAGCATGATTTAGTTCAGCACAAATAAGTTCAAAATATTTTTAGCTTTCCATTTAGAGTAAGTTTGCTCAAAATGAAAATTGTGTTGCCATTTATATGCTATTAATCCATATGACTGGTGTGTGTGTGTGTGT
>JBAJNP010011880.1:0-14126 GCA_036877545.1 Yasuhikotakia modesta | reverse complement strand
TTGCTTTCATCCGAAAAAAGTACTTTGGACCACTGAGCAACAGTCCAGTGCTGCTTCTCTGTAGCCCAGGTCAGGCGCTTCTGCCGCTGTTTCTGATTCAAAAGTGGCTTCTCCACAATCTTCCTCAGGGTCCGGTCACCTCTTTTCGTTGTGCAGCGTTTTCTGCCACACTTTTTCCTTCCCACAGACTTCCCACTGAGGTGCCTTGATACAGCACTCTGGGAACAGCCTCTTGCTTGAGGGTGTCAATGATGGCCTTCTGGACAGCAGTCAGGTCGGCAGTCTTACCCATGATTGCGGTTTTGAGTAATGAACCAGGCTGGGAGTTTTTTAAAGCCTCAGGAATCTTTTGCAGGTGTTTAGAGTTAATTAGTTGATACAGATGATTAGGTTAATAGCTGGTTTAGAGAACCTTTTCATGATAGCTAATTTTTTAAGATAGGAATTTTGGGTTTTCATGAGCTGTATGCCAAAATCATCAATATTAAATATCAATATTTTATATATACATATACATATACATATATATATATAGACACACACACACACACACACACACACATACATATACACACACATACATTCTGACTGAAGGCATCAAAACTTTAATGAAAACATGTGGAATTATGTACAAAAATTATGTACAATTAACAAAAAACTTTAATAAGTTTTATATTTTAGATTCCTTAAAGTAGATTCCCCTTTGCTTTTTGGATATTGCTGCAAACCCTCAGTGTTCTCTCAATGAGCTTAATGAGGAAGTCAGCTGAAATGGTTTTTGCTTAACAGGTGTGCCATGTCAGGGTTACTTAGTGGAATTTCTTTTCTTATTTATTGTGTTGGGACCATCAGTTGTGTTGCAGAGAAGTCAAGTTGATGACAGTATACCCCCCTAAAAGAACATAGGAAAAGTTCCAGATATTTTGAACCACTCTAAAGTATCTAAATTTGTTTTAAAAATGAGTGCCTGAAAACGGCTCAAGCTGGAAACCTGGGGAATCTTACGTAAGTTTCCTTTCACCCCCTCCTCACGAAAACATAGTTTGCATAGACCTGTCCAATGTCTTTCATTGTTTGCCATCTCATCCCGCAGCGGCTGCTCTAAATGTGTTGTAGAAAGGCCAAAATCAAGCGAATAAGTCAATAGTCCACCCTGTTTCTAAAACGAAGCCTAACACACAGAACAGCCTGGGCGGACATTTATTTTGTTAAGTATGTTGTGCTTTTTTACGACTGCAGGAGCGTTGTGTTTATTCTCCATCTCTCTAAGCATTTCATAATTCTCATATTCACTATGATGGGTAGTTTGAAGATGGTGAAAGAGATTTGTTGTCGCACTTGTTTTGACTGTAACTGCACAGTTTGCAGATCAGCATCTTTTGACTAGGGGTGTGCGATTATGTACCATGTGCGTTAATATCACAATCGCTGATTTAGCAATATGCGAAATCAAAAAATCGAGTATGTGACTTATTCGTTCACTGCATGCTGTAGTATACTGAGCACGCATTCAAAGCATGGGTTAGTGGGACAGATCGTCGTGTTTGACAGAAGATTAAATGAGCGTGGAAATGGTGAGAGATATTCAACACCAGCATGCTAACAATCCACACTTGATTTAATTCCAGGACGTGGGTCGTCGTCACTAGCATGGATGTGGTTTGGTTTTGAAAGGTTGAATGTTAGTCAAAAGATGCTGATCTGCAAACTGTGCCTAAAATCAGTTACAGTCAAAAGCAGCATGACGACAAATCTCTTTCACCATCTTCAAACTACCCATAGTGCATATGAGGATTATGAAAAGCTTAGGGAGAAGGAGGAGTCAGTTAAACACACGCACCTGCAGCAGACAGGGTAAAAAAGTGCATGCAAAATACTTTGGCCGAATAATTTAGCAAGTAAGTAACTTATGACAGAGACGTTTTCCTCTGTCCTAGTGACTACTTAAAAACCGCAAAGGTTATATTACCTTTTGTATTTAAATTATAGACTTTGTTGTACACTAAATATGCTATTTTTTGCTACTGATTTGATCACACACGCACGCATCTCTTGCTTAGCATACATGCAGTGAATCCCCACATGCGCATTGTCCGCAGACTGAGTGTGACTCGTTTACGCTACATACACGCAATATACTTTGATGAAAAAGCAGCTAATGTGCTATGTCCCCAAAAATGCAATAACTGAGATTTAATCACAAATTAAAGAAATATATGACAGTCTGTTAATCTGCATGTTGGCTAACAAGTGCAACAATAAAACTGCATAAAGTGAAGATCTTATAACGTGCTTCACAAAGCACACGCCTATGCGCAGTTTACTAGGGATGTAACAATACCATTTTTTCAGAACAGATTCCTAGAAATTCTGAGTATCTGCCGATACTGAAACAAATACGATTTCTGTGTGTTTTTTTCCTACAAAATTAAGGAATGTATACAATTTCAAATGGTTAAGGAAGAAATACAAAACCTGACTGCACATTACTTAATGAAAAACGGCGAAAATACATGAGAAACATGAAACGCAATCTACAGTATGGTAGACAACTTTATTAAAGGGGACCTAGAGTGGTTGAGCGGAGTATAGATTCTTGTTCTGTGATGTGACATAGAGAGAATAGCACTTTGGTTAAGTCTGTAATGCCCCAGAAGCTGTCTAAAAACCTCTTTAAAAAACTATTTTATGGCGGGACTATTTAATGGGTGAATTTGAGTGTTCTGCTCAAATTCTGCGCTGCTGGAGTGGCTCTGACAACCTCATAATAATATGCGGAGCGCTTCACACTGATTGGCTGCCTTCACTGCCACACAAAAGAATAATTATGTGATGTTGTCTCCTGGCTTCTGAACACATGCGGAACCATTTACTGGCCCGAACACGTGGACCGACAGCTATGGCGCAGATTCAGCTTTATATGTTTGAGCCGAATCAGAGGAGGACACTGAATTAGAGGAAGAACCTGTTCAGGACAGACAGGATTTACATGTTATACAATGGTAAGTTATTTGTAATGTTTGTTTGAACGCTTTCAGCGTTACGTGCTCACAAAGTTTGCCCATCATAATAAAGTTATAGCCACTACATCCATTTGGACATTAATCTTTTGCATCATCATGAATCAAGACTTTATACTAACTATAGATTAATGTAAATACTGTTTATGAACGGAGGCTTCAGGTTTGGGTGTTAATCTTGGGCTGACGGTGCGCATCTGCCCCGTTCAAAACGAAAACTATTTCTAATAGATTTGAGCCACAGTGTAAAGTAAAAAATTAATGAGCATTACAGCATAATTGGGCCAAAAGTTTATCATTATTGCATGCTGTGCATTCGCCTGAGTCATACAGTCACTGTCATAATGAGTAACACTCAATAACAAACATATATATTTTTATACTTACTATATTTATTTTAACATATACCATGGTCGTTTGTCACTCAGAGAAAGGGACAGGTAGACCCAAGGTGACCATTAACTAGCAGTGTGTAATGAGACTAATCCACATTTGGTTAAACACCAGAATTAAGAGAGTAAGAAAGTACGTCCCTGCAATAACATGTTATTAGTTAAGCAAATCAGGCAGACATCATTTTGAATCATACCAAGAACAAATGTATTAATGTACTAAATGCCATTCTCCTTTCTCCCTATGTCTTGCAGGCAATGCAAATTTTCATCTTCATCTTAACATATTCAAATTCTTCAAAATTCTTCCTCTTCAAATTCAAGATGAAGGCTTTTTGCTGGCCGTAACGTGATTGGTGTTTAACTAAATGGAAGCAAAGCTGCTCTGAATGTATATTGAATAAATATGAATACAAAAGTGAGTGTTAATTCATTCTAAACAAAATACAATTGTGTAATTGATTGACAAACATGATAACAGTGAAGATTATCTAGAAGGATTAAACACATAAATAATACAGAGCATCTTCTTTACAGTAAACTCGATTACAATCACAAGCTATTTTTATGTAGAAAAGTGGGACACTGAATTACCTCTGTTTCGGTGCTGTGGTCCAAGTGTTGTTCCCCTAGACTGGGTTTCCTGAAGATCCGTCAGCCTCTCTTGTATCCTGGGGAAGAAAGCGGGTCGTATCAACACTCTGAAATAAATCTGAGAAGTTACTTTCGTGTTATATTGTTATCTGTGCTAAGCGCTAAATCTATAGATGCTGCTAACGTTTGTTTACATTGTCAACGCTAGCCGTACACACATCAAAACGAATATGTTCTCATTTTAACTATTAAAAACACACTCTAATCTAACAATGTAATATAGCTTTAATGATTGTTGATCTTGATGTGGAGCATCAGATGCTGAGAGACGTGGCAGGTTTGTAAAACTGTCCGATGTAAAACGAGTGGAGAAAAGTAATAATGTTGTAGTTACGGTTAATAATGTAATGTCGTGGTCCCGGTTAAAATAAACCGTAGCCACGCATCACAGCTGTTTCTTTCATCGGGAGGTGATGAAAGGTTTGAACACCGCTTGTACAGCCGGGAGCAATAACATTAGTGGGGACGGGGCTGTTTGGGGGGAGGACGGGTCATTGAGTGAAAGGAAACTGACGTAAGATTCCACAGGTATCCAACCTGAGCCGTTTTCAGGCACTCATTTTTAAAACATAAATTTATATACTTTGGAGTGGTTCAAAATGTCTGGAACAGGTATACTGCCATTTTCTGTCAAGACTAGAAAAATTTTGATTTTGACTCTAGGTCCCCTTTAAGGAAACTGAATGATGCAGTAGCAAAATGAACAGTAATGTCAGTAGTTAGTTGTATCAATGTTAACAATATTTACTGCAGTTATTAAATTATTGCAGTAATTAAATTATTTTCTTAAGAAAATCTAAAAAGTAATATTCAAAACCAATGAATCTTAAATCAGAACTGTTGCAAGTTGCGACACAATTCTTATTATACAGTATACCTTACACTCATAAAAAAACACACTAATATAGCAACCAAAAGAAGTATATAGCATCACCAGTAACATAAACCTGCTTCAGGATTCACTTGATCATCATTGGCAGTTTTTTTTCTGCTCTCTCTGCTTTCAGTCTGTTCCTTCTTTCATCTAGAACGTTGGAGGCAGTGCTAAACAGTCTTTCACTCTCAACACTGGTACAAAGGGCAGACAAAAAAGCTGATGCAGTAGCAGCTAAAACTAATCTTGTTTACTGCCCAGTAATAAAATGGATTTTCAGATCGAGGAATAATTTGCTCTGTCATATACGTTTGTATTTGAACAAGAGCACTCATGGAAATGATTCCTCCTCCAGGTTCTACTTGCTCCTTGAGAACTTCATCAAGCATCATCATAAAAGTGCTCTTGCTTGTGTGTCCGCTTGACCCACTTGCTTCTGCATAAGAAACCATCTCTGCTGGATCTGCTGTAGTAGCAGTAGTTGTCCTTCTCAGTGCATCGTCCATCTTCTCAATCTCTTGAATCAGGGCATGCCTGGCAGTATCTGCATTTGAAAAGCATCTGAGACAAAACTTGCAGAATAAATAGTCTATTTTATACAAACGTTGCATGATGTGCAGTGCAGATAATCACAAGCGATCTTACTATTGAAAAATTTTATGCTAGATCAGAACAAATTTGTCAAACAAATTTAGTTGATGAACCACTTATCTCTGCAAGGAAGCTAACAACCCAGTGTTTACCTATTTTAGGCACATTTTGGAGCTTTGTCCCAATAACGTGATATCCATTTAATAATTTTAATAAAAATTAGAATTTACACATTACAGTGTTTTATAATGTACTATAATACTAAGGTGCAGATAATTGCCACTATTTGCAATAAGTAGCCGAAATAGCAGAAAATCCTGCTAGGTGTTTAGTGTAATATTTAGTGTAACTATATTGTTCTCCATATACATCCTTTGTATACTTTAACAGCAAGTTTAACTCTGATTAATTCCACAGACACGGAATGTCCTTTTGTGCTTTAATATAATATCTCAAATATCTAGTACGTAATCTAAATCTGACCTTTCTGCTTATCAAACAACATAACAATTTGTCAGAGAAATACTAATGATCAGTATGCTGTAATAATAGCTCTCGTATGGTTCATTGAGAATTACATCTAAATTACAAGATTTCTGAATAATCAAATACACTTCCAAGTAGTTTTATAAACAACAACTTTAAACATACCAACGAAGCTACCAAAGGCCAATGCAGATGAAGATTGATTCACAGTTTACTGACTGGAACAGAATAGGGCTATGGAAGGCACTAATTTCCTAGTTTGTCATTACCATGTGGCTGATCAGGTGACTGTGTTACCTTTAGAACAGCCAGCAGGGGGAGACAACTACAGCCTTAACATTTATTCCTCACTTGTTGTTAACTTAGACAATTACTGTAACAGAACACTCCCCGCCTGGCATGATTAAGTGCCACACTAAAAAATGCCTTTTGATGTATTATTTTAATTTGGATTCATGAGGAAGAAGCATGACAATCTCAGTTATTGGCCTAAGAAAGAGCTTGGTTCCATCTTGTTTAGGAATCCAGATTTGCGTACTTTTCCATCTGTGCTTGGAAAGACCTGGGTAATAATTCCCAATGGCCATTCATTCCTTTTAGTTTGGCTGTCTTTGAGGAGTACAATGCTACCTTGTTGAACATTGGGTTGTTCAGTGTCATTTTCTACATGTCTGCAGTAGGCACAGATACTGTTTCCTCCATCTGTCCCAGAAAGTGTTTACTAAATGTTTGACTTGTCTCCACTGACGTTGAAAAAGGTCTTTGGTTCCAAAATCACCAACAGGAGTGACAGGGTTGCATACTTTCTTTGTGAGGAGAATGGAAGGTGTGAGAAGGAATGGGTCACTTGGATCAGTAGACACGGGAACCAGTGGTCTTGCATTGCTGATCGCAGTTACTTCAGCCATGAATGTAGCGAGTACTTCATGAGTTAATTTCATGTGGCCTAGCTGAAGGAACATGGAGTCCAGTATCTTCCTTGCCATCCCAATCATTCTTTCCCATGAGCCACCCATATGGGAGGCATGGGGGGGATTGAATATCCAAGAGCAACCGTGTTCTGCTAGGTATTTTTGAACACTTTTCTCATTAATGTTTGATGGGATCTGAAGCTCCTTGCATGAACCAATGAAATTTGTTTCACTGGACCTCAGAGAGCAACAAAGCGCCTAAGGGCATTGATAAAACTGGAGGTGTCCAATGATTCAATTACTTCAATGTGGACTGCCCTAACGCTGAGACAAGTGAAGATCACCGGCCATCTTTTGTCATGTGCCAGACCTCCTCTTGTCCGACGTGCATGGACAGACCATGGGCCAAACACATCTAAGCCTATGTTGGTGAATGGAGGATCATACACATCTGTTCCGCTGAAAGAGAAGCCATCTTCTGAGTTTGGAGGTGGCCCCGTAGTTTTCGACAAAGGACGCAATGATATAGAATATCATTCTTCACAAGCCTTTTGCCCCCAATGATCCAGAGACCAGCAGCCCGAATAGCTCCTTCAGTGAGTAAATGGCCTTGATGGGTTTGTTGGGTTTGTTGATGATAATACCTTACTAAGGCTGCAACATGGTGCTTTCCAGGAACGATTAAAGGATTCTTTTCATTACGATCCAGTTCTGCTGCTAAAATGCGACCTCCAACTCTCAAGAGGTCTTGATCATCAGTGAATGGATTCATTGAAATGAATGGGCTACTTCTAGGAAGACTCTTCCCATTCTTGATGCATGCAATTTCTGTTGCATAGGTTTCTTCCTGGACTGCATGAAGGATGACAGTTTTAGCCTTTGAGAAGTTTTCTGCTGAGCAAGCTGTTTGACAGTAATGCCAGCTTCTGAGGCATATAGATTCACCAGTTGCCGATCCATGGAAAACACTGGCAATGTGGATGAGGTGTCCGATTGAACGGATAAGTGACTTCCAATCAGAGAACCTGGAAAAACGTTGTGATCCCAGCTTCTTGCTCACTGCTGTAGTACTCATATTGCCCACTTCTGGTCGTATATTCACATCAAGTGCAGGATTTAAAAAGAAGGTTTCCTTTTCCAGAGGGCTAGGAGAGTCTGCAAGGAACTTGGGGCCTAAAAGCCATGGGTTGTCTGCCAGGCATGCTGCAGAAATGGACCTTGTAGGTATGTCTGCTGGATTTGGATCAGAGCGTACATAATACCACTGTTCAGGCTGACTGGATCTTCGTATCCTTGTGGCGCGGTTGTTGACATAATCAGTCTAGACACTTCTATGTTTATGTATATATCCAAAAACCACCTTGCTGTCAGTGTAGAAAGTGATGGTATCAAGATCCATATCAATCTCAGATGAGATGAGGTCAGCTACTTCCACTGCAAGAATGTCAAAACAAGAATGTTTTGTCCACTTCAGTAGACTCACAGCTGCTTCCACTGTGGGAAGGGACGTTAGCCCATCACCTACATAAAAATTGTGCTCCACAAACTGTTGCACTTCTAGGTGGACAGCTTTTCTGAGACCATAGATGGCTATAGCAGGTGATGGGCTATTCCCAAAGACATGTACCTATATACGGTACTCCACAATGTCTTTGCTGGGGTCATTGTCTCTGAACCATAAAAATCTCAAGAAGTTCCTGTCTTTCTCTTTAGCTAGAAAACAATAAAACTGTTGGATGTCTATGGTTATAGCAACTGACTCTTTTCGGAATCTAAGGAGCACACCAAGAGAGAATTATTAAGATCAGGTCCTGTTAACAACACATTGTTGAGAGAGACACACTTGTACTGAGCACTAGAATCGAACACTACCCGGATTTGCCCAGGTTTCTTTGGATGATATACACCAAAGATGGGGAGATACCACCGTTCCTCTTCATTTTCGAGAGGTGGAGCTACTTCTGCTTGCCCATTCTCAAAGACTTTCTCCGTGAAGGAAACAGTGTTCTCTCATCTGTGGTTTCCTCTCAAAGTTGCGGAGGAGTGATGAAAGTCGTTTCATTGCTTGCATCTTATTGTCAGGAAGACGCTGTCTGGGGTTTTTAAATGGCAGCGGTGCTACCCAACTGCTGTTTTCATCTTTCTGAAACTCCTTTTTCATTATGTCCAGGAAGTGGTCATCCTCAATGGACAGAGCTACTTTCTCATCATCTCTAGTACATTGAAACACTGTATCACCTAAGTGATCTGACTGGTGTGTAAGTCGTTTGCTGCAGCATGGCATGTGGGCACCACTATATCTGTCCTTCACCTGCAGGACATGGTTCAAATAATGAAGACCGTCCATTATTCAGGATCTTGGTGTAGAGTGTGCTAACAGTGATTGGCTTATGGACATTTCCTAGGCAGACGTTGCTTACAATGACCCATCCCAGATCAAGTTTTTGCACAAATGGCATGTTGTGGGCCATTAAGTGCCTTGCGCACCTTATGCACTCTGAGAATATCTCGTCCAAGAAGTAGTAAGATGTGAGCATCTGGATCAATTTCCGGGATGAGATGTGCCACAGATTTAAGGTGGGGATAATGTAGAGTAGCAGAAGGTGAAGGAATCTCCGCACGGTTTTTGGGAATCTCACTGCACTCAATTAGATCCGGAAGTGGGATACTAGTTTGTCCATCCATGGATTCAATTTGGAAACCACTTGCTCGTCTTCCCATCGTCTACATAATTCCAGCACAGGTTTTTAAAGAATATGGTAAGCTAGGGCTTTGGATGCCAAACATATCAAAGAACTCAGTACGGGCCATTGATTTGTTACTTTGGTCATCAATTATTGCAAAAAATTTCACTGCTTTAGTGCGGCAACCACTTGGATACACTTTGGCAAGACACATTTTTGAACATGATCTGTCCGTCAGATCACCACCACAGACTTGAGTGCAATGCGATGAGATTGCAGATGATGATGCAGGATCCCCCTCCCCGCCCTGCTCGAGATGGGGGCTAATGTCTTTAGTCTTGGGTCCAGGTTCTTGATGAAGGACAGCGTCATGATTCTCGCTACCGCAATCTTCACATTTAACACGGACTCTGCACTTCTTTGCAATGTGCAGTGAGGACATGCAACATCTAAAGCAGATTCCATTTTCTTTCAGGAATGCTTTTCACTCATCCAAACACTTTTCTCGAAAGATAGAAAACACTTACAAAGAGGATAGTGGATTTTGTGTATAGAGCCCAACTTCTCACAGTCACTGCTAGACAGTTTGTCTTTGTTACAGAAGACAGCAGGTGACACATCCGTTTTGTGGACTGAAATCTCCTTTTGTTTCAGCTGTCTCCATGAAGTTAGCTTAGTAAGAAGTATCTACACAAGATGTAAAACTGAAACTTGGGGCATTCCTGATTCTTGCTTGTTGACTAATAAACTCAACAAACACATCAAAGGGTAGAAATTTTAGCAACCCTGTATAGATCAGTTCACAGCGAACAAAGTAACGCACAGTCATTCATATTGAAGTTGTTGAATAGATGCGGCGGCAGATGCAAACCCTACAGGAGCGTTGCCTCCTGGACAGAACGTGCTAATGCAGCTGCAGAACTTGTAGCAGAATGGCCAGAGTGCTGCGTGGAGACACGTGACCTGGTCTTCCATGTTGCAGAGCTTTTCTTTGACATAGTTTGATGTACAAAAGGTTACTTGCTTCTGCCTGACAGAGCCATTGTTTTACTATTGATTCACAAGATTGATTCACAGTTTCCTGACTGGAACAGAATGGTGCTATGGAAGGCACTAATTTCCTAGTTAGTCACCTGATCAGTCACATGGTAATGACAGTGTTACCCTTGGAACAGCCAGCAGGGGGAGACAACTACAGCCTTAACATTTATTCCTCACTTGTTGTTAACTTAGACAATTACTGTAACAGAACAGTAACAGTGACATACATTTTATAAATACATACATGCATACATGTATATAAAACTGCCTCCTAATTTTTTTATTCTTATTCCACACAAGGAAAAAAAATTCTAAGCAATGGCGCCGGAGCCTCTCGTGGGAAATATTTGTGTTTGTGCCGAATGTATTGGTGGGTTTCTCTTTAAATTCATTTTAGTTAACTTTTATATGCGGTTTATAACGAATGCTATGATAATTTGTGTTTTATAATGTGCCTGTTATTTAAATAAATTCATTTTGGTTAGACTTGTATATGTTGTTTATAACGAATGGCGTTATAAATTGGGATTTATTTTATAATTTGTATATATAAATGTACTATAATTTTATTGCTGCTCATAATTATGAAATGCCCTTTATGAAAACGAAATGCCCCCACTGAAGTTTTTCTGGCAACGGCCCTGATTGGTTTATTGGTCAGAACGAATCGAAATGGCTTCACATTCTTTTAAAATTAACGTAAATCTGCAGAATGTGGAACACATTTCTAACAGTTTTTTTTAGCATATGTTAATGACAGAGTTAATGACCAAAACTTGACTACATAAGTGAATTAAACGAATAATATAAACTTGAATAAAAAAAGGTAATAATATTATTTCTTATATTTAACAAAACAAGAACAATGTCATTGTCAAAGGAAAATATATTTCATTGTGTGACATTTATGTGTGTGCATAGACTTTTAGCCTACCTGTCTTTGTACCTTTTTTTGATTGAATCTGAAATCGCCTTGCTGGTGTGTGAACCTCTTCTGGTAACACTGTATCGAATCTGGATCGGTCACGCATCACCGATATCCGATCCAATCATTAAAGCTTGGATCAGCAACGATGCCCATCCAGAGTATCAGATCGATGCATCCCTAGTATTTGTGTCAACATTTCGATTAAAAATGTGACAAAGGTGACAAAAACATGAACATCTTTACCGCTTTGCCATCTATGTTGAAAAACCCAAAATAATTGTTCACTTGGGCTGTTTTAGGTTAGGTTTCGTTTTTGAAACGGTGAACTATTGACTTTTTCACTTGATTTCGGCCTTTGTACAGTAAGTTTAGAGCGGTCGCTACTGGATGAGATGTAAACAAAAGGTAACACTTCAATTAAAAAAAAATGAATCCATCCAAAAATGAATAAAGGCACTCCAAATAACAATACATTTGAACTTGTGAAACAGGAGAAACTCAAGTGTAGCAAGTGTCCAGTGTTCATTTTACACTTATCTGGTGTGTATATATAGGTCCCACCAGCCTGGTGTTAAAGAGACACTTTCAAAATTGTTGAATATATATATACCTTGACAGTGTACATTGTTTTACACTGAGTATACAGCATACTCTAGTGTAGGGGTGTGCGATACATACCGTGTACGATAATATTGTGACTGCCAGTTAAAAGATATGCAAAATCAAAATATCGAGTATGTGACTCATTTTCATAAGCCAATCAAAACGCCGCATTAAGTGACGCGCATTCACTGCATGCTGTAGTATATATAGTACACGCGCTCATTCAGAGCATGGGTTAGCAGGGCAGATCCGTGTTTGACTGAAGATTAAATGAGCGAAGAAATGGTGAGAGACATTCAGACATCAACATACTCGCATCCTCGCTAGATTTAATTCCTATACGTGGGTCGTCATCACTAGCATGGAGGTGGTTTCGTTTTGAAAGGTCGGATGTTAGTCAAAAGACACTGATCTGCAAACTGTGCCGAAAATCCGTTACAGTCAAAAGCAGCTCGACGACAAATCTCTTTCACCATCTTCAAACTATCAATCATAATGAATAAGAGAATTATGAAAGTTTAGGGAGACGGAGAATAAGATAAACACGGTGCGTCCGCAGCAGACAGGGTAAAAACGTGAATCATTTAGAGTCTGCAGACTGAGCGGCTCTTTTACGCAACATACACGCAATGTGCTCTGATGAAAAACAGCTAATGCGTGCTAGGGCTGTTACTTTAGAGGAAAATCTGATTCAACAGATACGTCCCCAAAAAACATTTAATTGTGATTTAATCACACATTTATTAAACAAATATCTGACAATCTGTTAATAAACAATAATAAAACAGCATGAATTGTAGATCTCTTAACGTGCTTCACAAAGCACACGCCTAGCTATTTACGTGTCAACATTTAGATTTAAAAACGTGACAAAAGGAGACAAAAACATGAACATCTTTAACGCTTTGCCATCTACGCTGTAAAGCCCCAAATTTACATTTACATTTATGCATTTAGCAGACACTTTTATCCAAAGCGACGTACAATTGAAGGAACAATAGAAACGGTGCATCAACTGAAAAAGAACAACAACAATCTTATAAGCATGGTACCATTTTACCTAGACTAGTATAGCATAAGTAAACAAGTGCAGTTGTCCCACCCCATCGCTTTTTTTTTGTTAAGAGACAGTAGAGAGAGGTAAGGAAGAAAAGAGGAGGAAAAAGAGAAAAGTGTTAGTTGTAGTAGTTGAATTTAATTGGGGAGGTATCGTCTAAAGAGGTGAGTCTTTAGTCTTTTCTTGAAGATGGATAGTGAATCAGCTGAATAATTATCCGCTCAGGCTGTTCTGTGTGTTAGATTCCGTTTTTAAAACGGGGTGAACTGTTACTTATTCGCTTGATTTTGGCCTTTCTACGACACATTTAGAGCGGCTGCTACTGGATGAGACGGTAAACAATGAAATGAAACCAAACGGTCTAATCATAGACTGTAAAAATGCGCTACACACGGCACTTTAAAACCGGATAGTTTATTGTATTTTTATTGTATTGTAGTTTAGTGCATAGTATTTATATACAGGGAGTGCAGAATTATTAGGCAAATGAGTATTTTGACCACATCATCCTCTTTATGCATGTTGTCGTACTCCAAGCTGTGTAGGCTCGAAAGTCTACTACCAATTAAGCATATTAGGTGATGTGCATCTCAGTAATGAGAAGGGGTGTGGTTTAATGACATGAACACCCTATATCAGGTGTGCGTAATTATTAGGCAACTTCCTTTCCTTTGGCAAAATGGGTCAAAAGAAGGACTTGACAGGCTCCGAAAAGTCAAAAATAGTGAGATATCTTGCAGAGGGATGCAGCACTCTTAAAATTGCCAAGCTTCTGAAGCGTAATCATCGAACAATCAAGCGTTTCATTCAAAATAGTCAACAGGGTCACAAGAAGCGTGTGGAAAAACCAAGGCGCAAAATAACTGCCCGTGAACTGAGAAAAGT
>JBAJNP010011879.1:0-14130 GCA_036877545.1 Yasuhikotakia modesta | reverse complement strand
AGTAGTTTCACTGTGATGCACTTTAATAAGTGACATGTAGGAAGTTTAAGAAGCATCAAGAAAATATAAATCTGTTCTGCTGTATTAAAATACTGGCTACAGCTAAAGCTACAGTGCATTGACTTCAGCTGTGGCCACAGAAGTCTTTATGGTCCATTATCACCAAACAACAGGGCTGTGTGATCAGTTGGAGGGATTAGATTAGTGGACATCAGTGAGTGAGCTCACAAATACAGCAGCTCTGCAGAATAATGCATTAGATCCACAGAGCTTGTGTTCAGACCGACAGAACTGATGTACAGTGAGCTTAGAGCTGGGTGTGGACCAACAGTAAAGACATCGCTGAAACCGCTTCAACAAACCAGAATGAATATGTGCACATACAGATTTTATCTGACAGATCTCAGCGCTTTGTGTATAAACTGATGTACTGATTTATTCTGATGTATTGATTTAGTCTCAAGTGTGTTTTATAGATAAAACAATTCAAATAAAGTTGCTCTTAAAATAAATAAATTGTTGCCAGTTAGACACGATACTGCAATGCATGAAGGTGAGATGAGTGTGTACACACACATATATGTATATATATAAATTACCATACATAACCATACCATAAAGGCCACACAAAGCAACGTGTCAATAAAAGTGCATTGTTTTCTCAGATATCCTCAGACACTCGTTTCTTTATTAATGTGATTATTGCTCTAATTTTCACAACGTTTCAAAGAGAAGAATCTGAACCTGTGGTTTGCATTGAAGGATATTTTATATTATACACCCGAACTAAACCCACAGAGGTGTCGCGTTTAGTGCGTTTGGGTGGTTTGAGGTACGGAGTGGAGGTGAGATTTTAAGGAGCTGCAGCGTCCGGTAAGTGACCGTTCAGTTCAGGTTTAGACGCACATTTGTGGCAGATCCACATGCGACACACACACGGATGGCTGTCCTGTATGTGTCTCATCAGATTGTGTTACAGGATCCAAACTATCGATCAAAGTCACACCAGAACAACCTGGAGCCCTGATGTTATTATTCCTTAAACTCAACGTCGCGCCTCTGACACGCGTTACAATATCTGCTGTATCCGTGTTATATTTATAGTAACTGGACGCTGCAGTTTGTTATCAAACACACGCGCCTGGGACGCGGTACCTTTGGCCAGCATCGCCCTCAAACGAACCCATCGTCCGAACCGGCACCGCTGAGCTGAGCCGTATGTGCTCGGAGGATTTTCCCGCCTCGGTCTTCGCGTCCGGGTCGATTTCGGACGGCGACTCGGTTCTTTTGGCACCTGCCATCCTTCAGGCTCAAGTTACCGGCAGCAGAGACGGACGCGTGCCGTCAACGCGAGCGCATGCTTCACTTTCCCCGCGCGTCGTGTCGCGTGGCTGTAGTTACACCTGCTGGACGCTGGTTTGCCGCTGACGCGCGCACGACGCGACGCTGGCGCACGACGCGACGCTGGCGAGCGTCTCTCACGACTGAGAAACGGAGACGCGCTGAGATCCACTGCGCAAGAGCGGCTCTCTGCGCATCACATCATCACATCAAAATCACATCCTGATCCCACACGTGTTACTGTTATTAAATAATACAGCGTCTCCAGAGAGGAAAGCCTGGATGAAAGCTGTGGGTAACACTGACTGTAAGAATAACAGCCACACAAAAGTTGCCAGGCGCTTGTTTTATCACGTATTTCGAGCTGAATGTTAAGGGTTAGGATGAAAAGCTTAAACTGTAAGTGTTTGTTTGCCGACTGACTTACGACACCTCACACCTCTGCTCCCATTCAGTCCTTTATAACTGTTACGTAATAGCAGATCGGGAGATGAGCAGAGAAACGTCACAGCGGCACCATGTGGTCGTCAGAGGAAAGTAACAAACATTTATCTATATATTGTAAAACTATTTTAAATGCAGGCATTGAGATATTATAATGTTTGACTGGGTGGTAGTTTGGCTTATGATGTAAACCACAGTATTATTGTGTTCTGTTGTCAATCACAAGTTACCCAAATGTTCAACAACATCTCAAACAATCTGCCAATACAGAGACTGACCACTGATCACAGAACAGGGTTCAGTCAGATGGGAACCAGCAGCGCTCCTCACGCCTGAGAGAACACTGCTAGCCGCTAATTCTCTCTGTCCCTGACGTTCTTGCTCTGCTGTTGCACAGCCACCAAAATCACATCATCATAAAGGACTGAGCGTAACGAAACAAAACTCATGACACATGCTGATGAGGTTAGAGATGGTCTGTAATGAACTGTCTGGTGGGAGACTGTAACAGATGGATGTTTCAGAGTGTTGCTCCACACGCCACGTTATTGCTTTTTATTATAGGCAAGAGAGATAGAAAATAGAGAAACAAAAGAAACACAAAAGACATTTAAATGAGATGAATTATTCTGAGAGCTTATGCAATGCTTCACATGAAAATTAAACATCCTTCTGCAGACAGTGTCACTACAAAAGACAAAAACAAATGTGTTCAAAATTACATTACATGCAGTAGCTGGGGAATATAAAACATAATGAATGTAGAAAATAAGCATTAGAAAGAAAGAAAGCAAGAAAGAAAGAAAGCAAGAAAGCAAGAAAGCAAGAAAGCAAGAAAGAAAGAAAGAAAGAAAGAAAGAAAAAGAAAGAAAGAAAGGTTAGTTGTAACGTTTTAAACACAAGGAGAATGAAGAAACAACTGAGCTCTGAGTCAATATTAACAGGAATAAAATTACACCTGCCGTCATCACAATATTCCACAAACACTTATGAGATTTCTTGGCTAATCCCATCCCAGGCTCTCATTATCCATAAAGGGAACTGAATAATTAATCTGAGAGCTGATATTATACTGTGTCATGTGATAAATAGACACAGGTTTGATGGCCAGAGAAAGACACAGTTACATTGGTCACAGGAAAACTGTTTAAACTGAGATAACCAGCGTTATATTTATCTACATACAGGCTATATACAGGCTGTCATGGACACAACACACACCTGGTTTATTCACGGTTATGATATATGATGCGTACAGTAATTCCTTACATCCTGTGCTTACTGTCAATATTTATAAACATCACTGTTTTTTTAAAGGTGAAAGTTTGTTATGATTTGTTATTTCTATATCAGCTAAATGTAAAGTAACAACTTTACAACTGTTTTTTGTTGGTCTCTGATAAAACGTCGCCCCGGTTTGTCTGTTATAGCTGTTCATTAGCTGTTCTCATCATCTCAGTCACAGATACTGGGCTGTTGCATGCGGCCCCAAAATGACAAAAGCAGCCTGTTGCCATCTTTGCTCTCTGGGCACTCGATGCCAGACGGTTTTAACTGCATCTCCCTGTAAATGCTAAACGGCTGATAGGACCATGAGTCTTTACTTTTATTTGAAATATTTAAAAGTACTAGTATTTAAAAACTATTGATAGTATTTAGAAGAGGAACTAGGTAGGTACATTTGTGTGAGTGATGCTTGTCATGGCTAAACTGAGCCAGAATATTTCAGCAATGTTTAATGTTGTCAAAGCATTGGACAACGCTGTGAATTTCAAGACATTTCAGTGGATCTTTAAGACTTGCAGCGTCTTACTGAAGTTGGGTTTAATGCTTCTCTTGTGTCTTACTAATTGTTTTTTATTTCTTTCTACCTGGAAAGTAATTTAGTCCAGTGTGCTGAAATGACACACTGCTGCTTTAATTGTAGAAAACAGATATATTGACTTATTAAACCTGCTTTAAAGATTCCACAGAGACTAAACTGTATTAAAAAGTGTTAACTGGAGAAGACGACTGTGTAATGCGAGATGGCACTATAATGTAAGAATGGACGTAGCGCTTTTGTTTGATGGTCTTGGGGAAATTGCTCAAGCTCTAATAATATTGAATCTCTGTCTCGTGAAAGCAGCACGTCTTCTGCTCTGAACCTCTGAGATTTCTGCTCACAGCTGAGCAGTGAGACACATCAACAATCTTCTCTCCCACTTCTCTCTCCGTTCGGATTTGTCTTTACCAGTGCTGCTGAAATGTTATATACATTATATATGTGTGTGTATACGTACAGACTATGAACAGTGACCACTAGTTGCTGCACTAGTCAGGACTTCTTTAAAAGTGACATAATGATGAGTCAAGCATTACAGTTCAGCTTCAAATCAATTTTCCACATTCTTGGCAAACAAACCAGAAGTAAATGTAAAAGTTTGTGATTAACATAAAGGGGAAACTGAACACAGCTCTCTGAAACCAGCGGCTGCAATGCAAGCGATGGATATTCTGACAATAAACGGATGTCGCCCACTCTGTGTGACGCAGAGACCACTCTGGCCTTTAGTCTAGACTGCATCACACAGCTGAAGAACTGCCCTCACAGCTCCTTCACCATTCAAACACCAGCACCAAACATTAGCACACACTTGAAACACACCTCCACACTGACGCAGTCAGACTTAAAAGCCGCCACCGTGATTTTATCAGACCTACAGATGATACAAGACACAACAATACAATTACACTGACTGACGTTCTTATTCATTGGTTCCGGTCTTTGTCTTTGTTGTTTTTGTCATCACTGTTAGAAATGTGTTGGGCGGTGATGTTACCAGAGCTACAACTTTGTTGCAAGAAAGTCCCACTTCATACAGCCGAACAGCCCTGTGTGATAATCCTGATAAACATGATTATCAAATCCTGATAAGCATGATAAACTCAAATAAATGTTTTCATTGCCACAAGCGTAACACTTCCTGAGGAGATGTGTGTAATAGCTGCATTTAAATTTCAGCCTGTCTGTCATACAAACCCACTGGCTTCAGAAAAACCTGGAAAATAGTTCCTTAGTTCTCTTGCATCCCAATTACTGAAAGCAATAAAGTGTCCATGCCTTCAACATGTATCCTCTCCGTTTAGTTCCAGCAAAAAGTAAACAAAGGTGGGTGAGTAAATGCTGACAGAATGGCTGTTTTGCAGTCAACTACAGTTTTTTAATTCAGCATAAAACAGAAGCTGTGACAGTCTTTTCATCTTCATTGTAACACACATCCAAGTGAAACGTTTGTAGAGTAAGAAAAAATGTAGGGCGGGACTCAGTTCTTCAGGAATGAATTGGATTGTTGAAAGTTGGAGAAACTGCCTGCCCATTGGTCAACATTGTCCCACACTTAAACATTGACATGCACAGATAAACCATTTGTAATAAACATTCAATATTAAAAAATAAAAATGAAGTAGTACAATTCGATTTGCATGGTAACAAACTAGATTTTTGTATCCAGACCATCTGGACTGTTGTTCAGTAACGCTGCACTGCAATTTGCTGATGCTGGAAAACACACAATAGTTTCTCCACTGAAATTACAATAATGGACATGACTGGCTGGAGCAATCACGACAGAACGCTTAAGATAAGCTTCATCAAGCACAGCTGATGTCCTGTACAGTCATTTTACCTTGAGAAAACACCCCCACACAGCTAGACGCATGTACACACACACTCACACACACACACACACACACAATACAACATTGATAACATTGAACTGTGAAGCAATTTAAACTGAAAGATTTTAGAGATGACCACAAGAGCATGCTGACACACACATACACACAAACACACTGCAGCTCTGCCTTTAATACAGACACAAACACGCTTTCACACACACACACACACACACACACACACAAAGTCATCATTGAAATGAGAGCAGCACTGGAGAATCCCGTCTTCACTCCCACACAAGAGCATTAGCCTCTGACTCAACACACACACACACACACACATACACACATACGCACACACACACACACACACACACACACACACACTGTAATCTTTAATAATCAGCTGTGATCACGATCAGACTGACAGGCTGCACACCATGACCATCTATGAATATGGCTTGGGGGTAAGATGTGTCAGATACAAACTGTGTAGCTTCATTAATCTAGCAAACTGTAAAAACAAGATGTGTCAGTAACTTTGCTCTGTGAAAGAGAAAAAACACCATTACAAATACTATATAAAATGTGTCTGGGTGATAAAATGAAATCTGTATTTATTAGAAACAACTTAGATCTCTTTCATCTCTTATTTTCCTTTTACTATGAAATACATGCAAAGCAAATTAAAAAACGCACAACATTCACATAAACACAGTGGCGCATGCTTTAAGTGCATGTGAGCAGTAGACGTGTATCACTATCAGCTCTTAAAGTGACAGTAACTTAATAAACCTGCAGTCTGTGTCAATAATGTTACAGAGAAACTTTGACTGTTAACTTATTGATCAGGACTAATCCAGTTTGACTAATTAGATTGGGGGTGTATTTAAGGTTATCAATTATTATCACTTCTGAATAATAAAATGCTCTGTTGCCTAATTCTATGTTAACATTTTTTTGCTACATTCAAATATTCTGAAAATGAAAGAATATTTCTGACAGGTTTATAAAGTGCAGCAGGGTAAGGATTGATTGTTATTGTAAGGATTATAGTTGTTTTATTCTTGCTGATGTGCATATATCTCTAAAATGATTTACTGGTCATGTGTTATAGATACTCTGTTCTGTGAATGTCACGCCGGGGGGACAGTTTAAGCAGACAGGGACGGGTTAGCCCAGTTTCCTCAGCACAGCAGCAGAACCTGCCTTCAGTACTTCAGAGAGCTGGAGTCACTAGGATTTAGTGGGTATAAATAATACAGTGTCCTCATTAAACTGGACTGAACTGAAAAAACTCATCATAACCAGAACAGTTTGTAGGTTTACAGTGAGAAACAATCACTGCTCACCTCCACATTATATAATATATAAAGCGTCACTGGAATTTACTGGAATTACCCAATAACAGACTGCAACTGTTTCCTTAAATACTGTTGAACAAATAATCCAAGATTGTTAATCCTGAAGAGAGCATGTGATGGTCGAGTTATGAAACAGAAGAAAGGAGCAACATGAAAACAAGAACAGATGGATTTCAAATAAACAGATCAGTGACTGTGGCTCTAAAACTACAGCTGGATAATAGAGTTCCTCACTCACTGTTGGGGAATGTGACACTGTGACCACAGAGAAAAGCCCAGAAACTGAAAGCTGACGCAACGTAAATAATGTAAACGTTACTCAAACGTTCAAGCAATCAAGCATTTCTTAAGTCTTTAAGGAAGAACTCAGAAAAGCTGCCATCCCACTCAAAGCCCCCAGCTGATAAAGTTTTGAAAAGCATCAAATTCTCCAAACAAAGTTCACCTGAGTTCCACCTGCGGTTTTCTGTGTGCGTGATCTGAGACAACAGCCCACAGGTATTTACATAAGGTACAATGGCGTTCTAATACCCCGCCAGTCTTGACTGTGTGCCACAGCCTTGAGTTCATCACAAAGTGTTGAGTCACTGAGCAAAACGCTGGAAAACATTTAGATGTGTTCTGCCTCTAACTTCAGCACCACAGTGGAGGACAGCTCCTCTTAAACAACAACCAACATACAGGCAAACACAATCCATATATAAACCATACATACAAATGTATACGTGTGTGTGTGTATATATACACATACATATATACATTTATGCATTATACACATATATATAAAAACGCACTTTAATTATATATATATATATAATTATTTTTTATAATAATTTATATATAATTTACTGATACTTACTGTATAAAGTTTATAAAGCAATATCACACATCCACACATGATACTGTAAATGACACAGCTGTGATCATCATGAATTCTGCCTGTGTGATGCTTCAATATCAAACTCCTGACATCTAAATGAGCTTTTGTGAGTCACATCTAAATGAGCCGGATAAAATCAAGCTGAGATTAGATTAAACCGAGGAAGACAATTTAGGGCCGATCAGATAGAAAGACTAAATACCACCAATGCATCTTTCAGCTCTAAATTAAAAAGCAATACTGGTAAATAAGATGTAATCAGACTGAACTGTGTTTGTCATTTAGTGTATATTTAGTGCAATGAATGTTTGTGTGTGAGATCAGACGGAAGCGTCTTAAAGCCGACGCTGAGGACACGTGGTCTGATGTTACCTGTCATCGTTCTGAAACGTCTGATCCCCGAGCAGCAGGTCTCTGAAGCGGTACCGTGGAGGTAGAGGAGGGACCACTGAGTCCATATCGGCCATTTTGAGTGCTGAAATGTCCAGAATAACTCCAGTATTACTGCTGTTACTCTTCTGAACTGTCTCCGTTGGCAACCTGAGGAAACAGGTAAATCTACAATCATATATGATGTTTTATGCATGTAAAACACATAATGCATAATTCATTAATGAATTAGTGTTGAGATTACAGCTGAGCATTTGCAGGAGTGGAGCTGAACACAATTTACATCTTTAGCATTATTAGAGGGTCTGTGTTAGAGGAAGAATGATAACCGGAGCCCAGGCGGGTTTGTGCTCGTTTCAGCTTTGGCCAAGGGAATAAATTCAAACACGACCAGACAGAGTTCAGAGAATTAAACTCATTCTAGCTGAAAGTTTTAACAACTCAGCAATAATATTTCCTAGAAGAACACAAGAGGTGAGGTGATAAACTCTGTAAGAATGGATGTTTGTGTTCTCTGCACACACCAGTCACTGATTTAACACTATTAATCTCAGTTTCATTGTGTTTAACATTCAGGAGGAAATGACAGTAAGAAGCCAGTTATCTTCACATCTGCCTGTTTCTTCAGGTAAATCACTTTTCAGTGATATAACAGCAGTACAATACCATCATCAGAATCATTTCATTTCAGCTGCACTGTATGAGGCTCTAATGTACAGCACAAATGAATTAAAAATGTCAGGCTTGCCCTCTCACAATCTCTGTTTCCAGACGCAGTGCTGAAGGTTTTTGTTTGGTTTACCTGTCAACCACAGACGAATGTTGCGGTGGAGTCATGCTTGCCTCTGATGAGAGAAAAACTGTGAGCATTAGTGCTGAACAAAACCACAACAGTCAACATTACAGCCATCTTACTGTTACTAAATGAATCTATTCTCCTACAATGCAAGATTAAAACAAAACAAAATCATTTTGTGTGTCTTTAACATTCTCCATTAAAATCTTTCACAGATAAACCAGCTGTATGGTTACGCACAACTATAATGTCACAGAGCGACAAACACACTGATGTTGTTGTGTAAACTGTGATACATCTATGATGTGGATCGTTCCTGCTTGTGCTGGTACTCAGTGAGAACATGAGTGTGTGTGACAACAGTGCCGATGGGTGAGGAGTGGGTGTAGGTGATTCTGATGGCCATGGGGTAAAATGATAAAATGTCTCCTCTGAAGGCTTGTGCAGAGCTCAGCCATTAACAGCTGATCTGTTACGAATATAGAAATAATGTTTCTAAAGAGAACCACCAAAATCCCACCGCACAAACAGCTAAAATATAACATAACCCATAAACTAACCAGACAACATAAGAGTTACAACAACTGAAGTATTTTAAGGGGCAGATCAGACAGACATTGATTTTTAGGTAACAACTGCTTGTTTTTACTTTATTCAGAGGATTGTAGAGGAACATGTATTATATATTAAAAATCTACTAGATAAACAAACAAAGATTTTCCCTAAGCAACAGAATAGACAGAGAAAGTATGAACGCAGCGGTAAGACGCTGTTTACCTGCAGGAGCCTGTGCGCGCGGTCCCATCATTGTAAATAACGGTGTTGCTGGCGACCCAAGCGCCGCGCATTTTTATCCCAAACCTCTGCGAAGTGTCCGCGAGGGACTTCCGATGCTAATGCCCTCCTGGTGTCTCTGTGCTCCATGGACACTTGCGTTAAAGGGGTGGTCTAACGACCCCCACTAAACCCTCCTCCTGGAGAAGCCCACCTTTGAGCGCAATGCCATCTGCATCTCTATCTCAGTTGTCGCTTGTAAGTTTGCATCCGTAAGACAGAGACGCTCCTGATTATTATTCAAGCATAATAGTAAGTTCTTCTCCTAAAACAACCATTTAAGTTCACGTTTAGTTTCTCTCTGCATCCGGAGACCCCACTGCACGCCACGAAACCATGACGCACGTCGCGCACGGGAGACGCGCACGGGAGGTCTGGAGATGTAGCGGTACAGCCGCAGCTGTGAGCTGTATGAAGATGCTGTCACCTCTGCCTCTGTCAGGAGAAGCTTCATCCCTACAGCTGCTGTTTCTTTCAAAGCTTATATCGCCACCTGCTGGACCATCAGAAATAACCTGCAACACACAGACGCGTGTGCGCGCGTCTCAGTTGAACCCACGGACTCTATCTGCGCTCTTACGACGCACTGCCAGCCAATCAAAACTCACCTCCTGGCGGGTCATTAACATATAAACACATTTTTATGTTTCATTTTACTGCCTGGTTTAATTTTAAACACGTGAAGAGCGATATAAACTTTTACATTAAACTACTCAAGCAGAACAGGCCATATTTAAACCAGTGACGTGCTTCCATGAGGAAATCCATTAAGATAATAATAATACTAAACACACAGTTTACAAACTAAATACATAAAATCAGAAACAGATAATTGCATACATCAGTATTATGGAGATTATACCTGAGACGAGACAGAACTGCATTTCATTCACAGTTACTAGTTCTTTACATTTTATATCCTCAAGGAAAAAATGTTATGTGAGATTTAAATGCAGTTTCAACAAATTTTCATGGTAACACACAAATATTAATAAATATATATATATATATATATATATTGTAAGCAATATTATTGTCATTATTCAGAGAAGATTGATCAGTTTTTGTGGTCATGAGTATTAAATCATACATGTTCTGCTTGTACTGACACAGATAATCTTCTGACTGGAGAGATATTAGGATCCTCTTTCACCTCAGTGCCATTAAGCGATGCATCAGACATCAGATTGCTCCAGAGGGACAGTCCATCACAACATGCCCATTCCACGTCTCTGAATAAGTCTGCATCCATTCTTCATGCTGGTCTTTTCGGTTGTAAACAAAACGCTTTTCCCACAGGGAACCCTCACATTTTACTGCCATCACCTGTAACAGCATCTGCCAAATGTGACATTTACTGACCTGAGAGTTTAACAAATGAGGTGCTGGTTTAAATAAACCCATGAGTGTCTGTAGCAGAAGGTGATTTATGTTTTTGAGCATCAGACTGGACTGACCATTCGACACACAAAACTCACCTTCACATCTGATTCAGGTTCACAAGCTTCAGTTGTTCAGAGTTTATATCCCATATAAAGCCCCTACAGCCAACAGACGCTGCCAGAGAACCTACAGACAACATGAGAAAAACAATAAGAGCTACAAGACAAAACTGTGGTGTCAACAAACCGTGTGTGAGCGTCAAACAAAAATGCCACCAAATAAATCAGTAGCTTTGTGCTAAAATGTTAAGAGCATGAATCAAACGCACAGAGAACACTGAGAAATCTGTTTCACCAGATGATCGAACCTCATGTTTCTAGAATGACCTGGTTTTAGGGTTAAGGTTAGAGTTAGTTAGTTTTGGGGGAGCGTTAGGCACTTAGTTGGGCTAGTTAAGGTCAGGTAAGTGGCAAGAGGCTGTATTGTGTCAATGAATGGCCTGACAGCTGTACTGAGTGTGTGTGTGTATCATGGCTCACTGTAAAATCCTGGTGGACCCGTGAGTAAATATCCTGTGAAAGGTTGTGGGAGACCCTCTGCCTCTTACTTCTCACAGACATTAATAGAATTGAGTAAAACACTCATTTTTGGCCCTGTTCTCAGAAAGTCTTTTTATAGCTGTGGCCAGTGTTCAGTGTTTTGTGTGACTGAGTGAGTTTTCAGGAATCCACATCACTCTAATGTTAAAACAACAAACTGACCCCCAGTCAGTTATTAACTGCAGCATTACAACATTATATTACAGTCAATGTCATCACAATAAAACCAATGCTAAATATATATACAGTTCATGCTCTCATTAAGCTGTGGTGCTCATGTGGGTGATCTGGGTTCAAATCTGGTTCATGACCTCATTTCATAACCCCTTTCCCATCCTCTCCTTATAGTTCCTGGCTGAACAGTAAAAATAGCAAAGAGGTCAAACTGACATTATTAAACAAAAGTCCTGTAACTTTTCTTTTGTTAGAAATGAACAAATCAGTTCTTGAGCAGGTACAGAACAGATCAGTGTTCATCTCAAACTCTTGCTTTAATATAATTTATAATGATAACTTTATAATAACAATAAACAATGGATTTTAAAATGTCAGTGTGATGTCATTAATCTACAGGATTAGTAGTTGCAGCTACTGTATGTGAGATGTTAACAGATGTGTGAGGGCTGAGATAATGAAATGATTGTAGCTCCTTCATTTAAACTCTACAAGTAGAGACTAACTCACATTTTCACATTTTAGGCAGAGATAGCGATAGAGGCAAAGTGTGACTTTAAATCTAAACTATAATACAGACTCCACTTCTGACCTAAACCTAACAGAACATCTCCATCGGTGCCTCCCATCACCAGCCGCCTCCAGAACCTCTGCTGCCGCTCCAGAGAGCTGCAGGTCCAGCAGTGTGACTCCAGATGTCCACCTCAGGGTCGCTCCTGCACCACATGAGACTCAGATTAGATTCATATTAACATGTTTAATTAGAGGAGCCATAAACTATGTAAACATAAACTATTTTTGGCTTGGATCAAATGTTTTGTTATTTATAGGTTTTGTATTGCTTGTGTGTTCTTTTAAAAACAATGTACCATTTGCTGTACAGTTTCATTTTTTACACACTGTAAAACACCTCTCAAAAATGTTGGTTCAAGTCATTGTTAAATTCCTCCAGGCTGAAGAGAAATTTATTTCCCAGCACAGACAGAACTGAGTGGGGCTCAACCCCAACACAGCTCCATGCGACTGCGTTTGCCTCACACTCGTACAAATGATACATATTTCCCCTTTTACACTTCATTAGGTTAAATGACAAAATGACTCTTATACTACAGACTGAGTATTAAACTCTTAAAAATGAATTTATACCCAGCTAATAATTTTAGGTTGCAAGAACATTTTTTTTTAACTTTTCCGTACGTTATCAGAAACATTTCAAATGTGATTATGAATGTTGTAGGAAGAGATGTATGAGAGAAAAGATGACCTTTATTCAGTAACAGTGCAGGAAGTCATTATCAGATAATTTCATCTCTTACTCGTCAAGCACAATCCTCAGTGGGAAACTGTGTGTGTACGTGTGTGTGTACATGTGTGTGTACATGTGTGTGTACACGTGTGTGTGTACGTGTGTGTGTACATGTGTGTGTACATGTGTGTGTGTACATGTGTGTGTGTACATGTGTGTGTGTACATGTGTGTGTGTACGTGTGTGTGTTTGTGGGGTTGCCATGGTTAATCAGAATCTGTCTGCACATAAACCTATACGCATATCTTAAACGTTGGTGTTCAGTTTTTCACACTGTGTGTTTTTACACTGTCGTTAGCGTCGGGATGCTAGTTAAAACCCATCTCTGTATTTCAGGGCAGTTTCATGACTCTCCACCAGTTCTTACTGTAACTCACTCTTTCTTAACCTTTTACAAAACAGCCAATAGGCTTTAGTTTACATTACATTTATGACCCATGATTTATTACTTGCTATTTCTAGTCTGAAAGTTATGTTAGGGTAAAACAAAACTGTCTGCATATTTAGCAACAGTCTATAATTTATCATGTACAGCAAATGAACAAAACAAATACATGCAGCTGTGATGACTATATACTCTGTGAAGGGTGATGTGATTTAACACTGAATAACACTGACGTATCTAATTAGATTAATCACATTTAATAAAAATGAGCTCACAGATAAATACGTCACCTTCACACTTGTGTCCCAACAACCGCATCGTTCATCTTCCTGCCACCTTTAAACTAATGTGGAGACGTTTATGGTTTGTTCTAAAATGTGATGACCTCCTTCATTCAGCAAGCTGAGACATCACCTGTCTCAGCTCACACACACATCACCTGTCTCGGCTCACACACATCACCTGCCTCGGCTCACACACATCACCTGTCTCAGCTCACACACACACACGTCACCTGTCTCGGCTCACACACACACACATCACCTGTCTCGGCTCACACACACACACATCACCTGTC
>JBAJNP010011878.1:249-14131 GCA_036877545.1 Yasuhikotakia modesta | reverse complement strand
TATTCTGTCTGTCCATGATTGTATGTTTATTAATGTGTTCTGTCTTTTTCTTATTTAAATCTGTTTACTTTAAAGTTGTTTCATTTCAAGTTTACTTTAAACAACTATTGCTATTTTGCTTATGTTTGTACAGCTGCTTTGTGACAATGTACCATTGTGAAAAGCGCTCTATAAATAAATTGAACTTGAACTAACAAGCGGTACATCTCAAATGCATTTAAAACACGTTGTAATTCACAGCTAATGCAAGATCAATATTTGTGTTTTAAGATCTGTAAGAAAACAATGTGCCACTACTTCTATGACAAAACTTTTAAAGTGTGCAGAGCCACTATGTGTGATGCAGCTATAACTCAGAAAAGGGAATGAGATATGGCCACCAAACTTAGTACATGTAGCACATGTAGGAATCACATTTGTGGTCAAGTGGCGATGTAATGTGAACAAAACACAACAAGCTACTATTATTAATACAAAGTTAAGTTAGCTCAATTGATTAAAAGAATTGGCCTGTAGTGTCTTTATCTAGGTTTTTATGATTTAATGAACACATTCAATTATTTTAAAAAATAATGTTTGATGTGTTAACAAAGGCTGAATGCAAAATATTATTAATCCAGAGATTAATTCAATTAAAAAATTGGTCTGCAATGTCTTTGTCCAAATAATCAAGAAAATGAACATCAATAATAATAGCTAATAAAAAATAAACAAAAACTATATAAAAAAAAACTTTGTTAATGTTCGTTTGTTTGTTTTGTTAAATGACCCAGTTCCCTGTGCATTCATGGATAGCTTACGACCCAAAAACTGCCCTCCAAAATTTTTGGTCAGAAGCTGCTACTGGTGGGCATGTTTGACTCATGACCTCAATGGTCTGTAAAAATTTTGAAAAAAAGGTTTCCTGTCATATGTCAACTTCTAATTCGAAACAATTTTGCTTCTAGAACCACTGCAGTCAATCAAACCAGTCTTTTATATTTAATATTTAATATAAAATATTTACGGTAATTTGAAAATCCTATTTTTATGAACAAGTCCTTCCTTAGTTAAAACAGTGCAATATAATCCGCTAGACTCTCTTGATCAATAATTATCAAAAACAAGTTAAACTTTCTAATTTGGAAAGCCAAAACAAAGCTGTTTAAGAAATGGGGCATGGCAAAGTGTACCAATAAATCTATATTTCATAAACAAGATCAACTTCTTCATAAACAAGATCCACTCTTGTGACAGTTGGGCAATGTGTGGCTCTATGACAGCTGCAAACGTTGAAAATAGGACATTTCAAATATTAACTTGTAGTGAATGTGTAATTTTAGCTAAAAGTTATTTAGCAAGCATTTGGAAACACCTGCTAATTCATTCCTAATATCTTTAGACCCATGCAAAGGTCTTTAATTGCTTGACCAATTTACCGTTTAAATCAAAATCTTTAGTGTGCTTGTAGACTTACTCCTAAAGTATTGTGCGAGGCCCAGCAGCAGACCGACTGCCTGGTTGTTGCTGTTGCCAGGGCTACAGGGTGCACTGATTACCAACGCCTCAGTCCTGGGAGACCGAGGAGCACGCAAGATCCCATAAACATTTGTGCCCCGAACCATCTAAATAAAAACAGCAAAGAGAAAAAAGGAGCCTTAGTTACTCCTTACATTCATAATAAATTAAATTTAGTGGCTTGAATAAGAATTAACATGTGTTTCATCAAGCTACCTTCACTTGTTACACAAAAAACAAACATACCTTGTTACCAGTTAACATTGGTTTACAAACAAATAACTCTTAAGAGATGCTTTTCTAAATGAACTACTCATAGAAAGTCAGAAAGTCAGAGTTAGACATTTAAAGTTAAAGGAAACTTCCACTAAATCAGATATTAATACTGACTAATTGGCAGTATAGGAAAAACTGCAGCCGTGATGTTCCATAGAACAGTAACTCACATAGCGCTCTTTGTTCTCATCAGGGAATGGCAGTGTGCGGGAGAAACTCTGAGTGAACACATCTAGTCCCCTGGCCTGCATTGCCTTAACCAACCACTCCACTGGCATGCCACTAGAGAGAAAAATCGGAGAAACATAAATATGATTTTTGAAACCTCAATATCATAATTTTAATTTTAGAACATAATAACTAAGTCATTGTTTGCAAGTCATAAATAGATCTCAAGTCAATAGATCTCAATGCTGGATGTCCCAATGACCAGACTCCACTCAATACTCCTTAGACTAAAGGATACATCAGTTTAAGGGATAAATAACTGGCAGAGATAACATGACCTGATCAATTTTCCTTGATTATAATTATATTTAATTTTATGCATTTAATTACCATTCACTAGTGAAAACTTCATTTATCATTAGTTCATTATGTTATTTTACATCACATTTTATATTTAATAACTAAGAAGACACTTTTATCCAAAGCGACTTATAAATTACAAAGCATCTAAAACTAACAATAATTGCAATATACAAAATATCAACAATGACCAAAACATATTTTTTCACATGTATGTTTAAAAAAAAAGTAAGATTTGTGAATTTTGTTCACAACTCTTATTTTTAAAAAGTATTACAACCCGTTCACAACTCATATTTTAGAGTTATTACATGTAAGGTATTACATTCCTGTTTCCATGGTGACAAGTCTGATAGTCAAAAGTGTCACATGACCCACCTATTTTTAATTTTGCCTATCTTTTATTTCTATTACTATTCAACACATTCATATGCACATTCATTACTTTAATGTGAAAAGTGCGAGATGTCTTGAGATGTTTTGAATATATGCAAGTAAACGCTTTTTTTGCCAATCATGTCGCTTCCATATTTGTTACAAATTGTAATTTGTTCTTACCAATACTTATTGGCTTTTAAATGTCTAAATAAAAAATAAACATGATGTGGTTGAAAACACTGAGGAGTTTATGACAAGCATATAAAGAGCCAGTGAATATCTGGCTCAGCACCAGACATGGACAAGCGCATCTCTAGTCATTATAATTGTGATCAGACGCAGAAAACAATCAAACGCATTTACAAAACCCAAGTCATAGTGCTCAAGTCTATTAATTACTAAGTCTTTGAATTTGTGACTCGGTTCCACAACCCCACATAATAAAACAGTAGAACTACAATAATTAATTAATTTAAGAAATGAATTCTTTAATAATGACTAAAAATAAAAATTTTATTATTAAATAAAAATGTAATACTTTTTATTAAAGGTGTATTTTTAAAAGGTGAAAACTAGACATGTTTCTCCCCTGTTATTACAAGCACATGCTCAGATTCTGTTTGACTCACCCAGCCTTTTGCTTTTGTGCATCAAACTCCCTTGCAGTGGACAGAGCTCTTTCCCCAAAAGGAAAGCGTTCTTCCACCATGGTTGAACCCATGGCATTCTCTGACATGTATGTCCGTAGTGTGAAGGGCTCAAACGCCAGACCCATGAACCAAATAATGGCTGCCAGGTAGCACACTATACTGAGCAAACAAGATGGCAACAGATTCTGAGTATCTCATGAAGTCGTAAATTCCAAAACAATGAAACCTAAACCTAATAGAACAGGAATGGTTAACCTAATATTAGTTTTATTCATATTTGACCATACTTTTGGCAAGTGAGTAAACACATACCATATGGGTGTGTTGAGGCGTGTAAGGAGGTTAGTCAAGGCCTTTCTGCGATTTGGGTCTGAGAGTAGACCCATAGTGATGATTCACTGCTCTACTCCAACAGACCTGTGACAGGGCAATAAAAAAAAAATACATATTTTTAGATAAAGCACTTCCTAAACCTTTAAACAGGGCTTTCATTAACACTGAAATTACTTCAAAAGAAAAAGTCTTTATTGCCATGTTCCCCGTGCAATGAAATTCTTACTTTGTGCTCCACTGTCACTTTAACTGTACATGCCGTAACAGAATAAAAAAAACTAAAAAGAAGAAAATATATTTAGAATATATACAAACAACGCAATATGTAACATACAATATGTTATACCGTATAGTGCAATATACATTGTTGCGTCTGTGCAAAATGGCAAATACCCATCAATGAGCGGTGTTGGATAAGTGCATAGTATAGGATATGGCAAGATGAGGTAGTGGAGAATGATGTCAGGGGTAGTGACAGGATCAATATGACCCATTTAATATTCTGATGGCTATTGCATATAAACTTTCAGCCTGAATGTCCTGCATTTAACACTCATAAAGCTCTTTCCAGGGGCAGAGTTAGCTCCTGTGGGGTTATTAATAATGGAGCTGCACCCTATAGTGAAAGGGAGGGCGTTGATGTTCCATCGATTTACTCTTGCAGACATCTGTGGTCCCACTCTCTGCCGTTTTCATACTGTGATACAGCTGGTCAATATGCTCTCAATGACACTGTCGAATTTCCTCAGCTATTTTGATCAGCTGGGTGGTGTTGTGTAACCAAGTGAGGTAATTATTGATGTAAACACCCAGGAATTTGAATAATTCCATGGATAGTGGAATTATAGACAATCAGTGGCTGATGAGCTCTCCTTACTTTCCCTACGTCATTAACCATCTCCTTCGGTTTTGTCCGTTTTACGGGTAAGATGGTTTTCTTCACACCATTTTACTCTTCTCACTACCTCACTCCTGCTAAAATGCTGCTTCACCACCAGTTATGAGTCCAACAACTGAGAATTTCAGAACTATGTTTTCCTTATGATTAAAAACACAGTCAAATGTGAATAGTGTTAAGAGCATGGGGCTTAGAGTGCCTTGTTGGGTAATCATTACATTTACATTTGGCAGCTGCATTTATCCAAAGCAACTTGGAACTCAAGGTATGCATTTTAATTAGTACTTGTGTTCCCTGGGATTGAACCTTTCCGCTGCTAACGCAATTCTCTGCTGTTCATGAGCTATAGGAACACAATTCTGTTTGATGTGGTGTTTCCAATTCAATTGTGGCCTGTTTGTGAGGAAATCTAACATAGTCACAGAGTGTTTATTAGTAAGTTTATGGGGAATAACTGTATTAAAAGCGCCATTGTAGTCAATGACAAACAACCTGGTGTCATTGGGGATTTTAATGTGTAGAGATGCAGATATTGTGCCAAATGTTGATCTCTTTGGGCGGCATGTGTACAGTAAGGGGTTTCGCATTTCGGAATACTGCTTTGCGGGTCAAAACCCCCATTCAAATCTTTCAACACTTCATAATGACTGGAGTGAGCGCAACTGGCCTGTAGTCATTGTACTCTAACAAATGAATAATGTCTGTTAATAAAAACAAGGACATTAAAAATATAAAAATGGATGAATTAGAGCAAGCAGTAAAAGCGAACTGCATGTACCGTACACCAACTGTCGATTAACAAATACACCAGCAGGCGTTTTCTACAGGAAGTCCCAAAATCATTAAAAAGGAGTCAGAAACACTGAATGATATTAAGATTTAAGTATATTGCTTACCTAAATTATCAACTGTGATTCCTTCATTCACTGCTCGTCCTGCGATGGAGAATAAAAATACGTTTCTTTAACAATTTGCCACATTATAGGGATATCATTTAGACAAACTACAAACATATAAAGGGTACGTGTCATACCTTTAAATA
This sequence comes from Yasuhikotakia modesta, assembly GCA_036877545.1. Taxonomy (NCBI): domain Eukaryota; kingdom Metazoa; phylum Chordata; class Actinopteri; order Cypriniformes; family Botiidae; genus Yasuhikotakia; species Yasuhikotakia modesta. The sequence goes on along the minus strand of JBAJNP010011878.1, from coordinate 8,529 downwards.
TCGCAATAAGATTAATATACAGCCTGCGTACGCTTACAGCTGCGGTCCTTCATTTATCCAGTTTCTCTTGTTCCGTGTTTCTGCTCGGAAGTCATGTGGTGAGAACAAACTTCCGCTTTGACGACCCAAACTTCCGCTTTGATGATCCAATACAATAATAACATAATACGTGCAAATGATAATTAAAATGATTATATAGGTTTTATTAAATAAAATGGCGGATTCGGACTCGGGTCAAATCGCGTCAATAAAGACAGGGGCATATGCTTAACCACCTACACCTTACTATATGTATATTTATCAATTAGTTTGAAGCATCACACCATGAAACAATAAACGTCCTTATTGCAAATTGCACTGGTGAGGGTAACGTGGAAAGTTTGCCCTCACCTCTAGAAAGTGGTGAGGGATCCTGTAGGGAACGTATTAATTCACACCAACAGGTGCAACATTAGGCACCCAGTGAAATTTTACCCATATTGACATCCCTGTCACATTTTTTAAATGTTGTTTTCCCCATTGCTCTGTGTGGATATGTGGTGTGGAGTACAGGACGACAGAGTCTATACGCCAAGATAATGATTAGAATCCCGCCCTGGAAGCCAGATTCCACCAGAAATATCAGTTCTCCAGGCAACAGAACAACTTGTCAGCAGAGCTGTCGATACCCAAACCCTATTAACAGCAAGTCTTAACTGGCATCAAAAAATACCCAAAACAGTGTTAAACAGTCTTCTGTCAGTCAAGAAGTTGACAGATGACAGCCAGAGAAGAGCAGAAGCAGGAGATGAAGTGATGATGGTACAAGAACGAGTATGGTATTAGATAAGAGTTTTTTAAACAGTCTTAGTTGCGTATATCTCAATGTTCACACTTCATCTGAAGATCACATTTCAGCACACAATGATATATCAAACTGCTTCATGACAACATCCCATAAAACTTTGGGTTTCCATAAACACCCCCTCATATCAGAGGTAATATAGACCAAACAATTAATGAAACCCCACAATCATGAGACAGACAGTAATGGAAAATCATAAGCAAGAAAAGTAATAAGAGAATGTAAATATAGAATGTAAAAATTTAATAATTACAAATCAATAAATGATATGCTAAAATACTTAATGTAAAATAATAAAAATAATCAAATAATGAATTATGTGAGTAATAATGATTTTTAAATGATTTAAATAATTATTTGCTCATGCAGGACCTTAGCTAAATTATGGACTTTATTATGTCTGGGACATATGAACAACATTTAGCTGCAACAGGACCCACGACTCCCGCCCTGAGAGGCCAAAACCCTATACAGACCCATTCTATTATCCAAAACAACCCTCAAATGCTTAATGTAATGCTTGTCATCTAAATGAATTACTCCTAAAAATTGAAAAAATCTTCCTAACAATTTTTCAGTCACATAAATTATTGTCAGTAATTTAGCCTTTTCTAGTTTTAACTTTATAATTTTACAGCTGCGACTCTCTCTGCTGCCAGAATAGAGACACCTAACCAGAATTCAAAAACTGTTGCCAGTCAAAAGACTAAAAGACTATTTTCTTCCTCATGAATCCATCCTACAGCCTAGGATGTCAGGAGTTGTTTAAGATTTGGGAGTGTGAGCTAATTTACAGTATCAAATTTGTGTCCATCTAGTTTTACCTAGCAAATTTACTTTTAAAAACAGTTCTACTCTTTTAAAAACAGTTACACACAGTGTAACTTCAAGACTTCAAGTGAAGATTCTGTCTGCTGTTGTATATAGACCAAGATGGCAGCGAGTGCACATGCGAGGCTCAGTGTCAATTTTGCAGTATTTTTCTTGCTCATTTCGGGTCTGTTCATGCGGAACAGTTGTGCCTTTACATCGTTCACCTGACAGGAGCTCTTGGATATTGGTTCGGACATTTCTGACAGTTTTATCAACAATCTTTGTCTCATCTCTGAGTTTGCCAGAACACCCGAAGCAGCGCACTCTACTCGGCACTCTACTCGGTAAACAAAGCGCTGCATCCTCAAAAACTCTTCCCACCCCGCTCACAAACTGTTCTCTCCCCTGCCCTCTGGCAGGTGCTTCAGGAGCCTGCGGACCAGAACCAGCAGACTGAGAAACAGCTTTTTTCCAAGAGCTGCAACTCTGCAACTCCAAGTGACTCCACTACACTCTTATATACACATACTCCATTAACTACATCAATAACAATTAATAATAATAATTAATGTTACTTTAAGGCTAAGCAGAGGCACAAACAAAAATTACTTGCATCAAGGCAGACATTCTATTTTCCTTGGTTTAACAGTACTGGGGCAGTAACCTACTAGTTAGTGAGTCAGTTTTATTTTGAGTCCTTGTATTAAGGAGGTTGATGGTTTGATACTAGTTGCAAGCAAGTAGCAAATGATGTGCTTTTGAGCAAGACACCTAACCCCCGTTTGCTTCCCCGGCACAGCTCTGGGTGTGTTCACTCCTCACCATTGGTCACAAAATATGTAACTTTCACTTACCTGTAGATTTCTGTGCAGGACCAGTGATGCCTAGGTTGGGGAGGGATAACAGCAGGATCTGGTGGGTCACTATGCCAAAGGCAGGAGAGAGGTGAAGATGAATTAGGACAGACCACATGGAATTGTCTGTTGGAAGGCAGTCTCCATTAAATGTCCTTTTTTAAAAACTCAGACAGTTTATTTTTTTCCGATTCTTTTGGTCAGTCCAGATGCTACATGATGCATTCTGAAGGAACATAGATGGTGATGATTTGGTGCCTTTAATATGTCTGCAATAAACAGTTGGATATATAGGGAAAACACATTTGTAATAAGAAAAAGTAACTTGGTGTGGCGTGCAATGTTCTGTCAGTGGAGTCACAAGGAAAGCTTCACATGAAGGCTATTGTTCCAGTTTTAAGTGTGAACTAAGGATTGGTTAACAGATTGTTTCACAATGAGCCTACCTACTTTTTAACCAGTCTGATGTTCAAAATGTCTAAAAGTGTTTAATAAAACTTTACCTAGATGGTTAACCACTAGCAGCTTATTATCAAGGCTTACCCTAGAAAGTACAGTGTAGTTCAACTTCCTACAACAAAACAGCATGTTAGTTTACACAAACACTAATCATCTTTTGTGCCAGAGGCCAACTAGCCCTACTGGTTGAACCTGGTTATTCCTGCCACTGTAACCCATAGCGTGTGATTGTGAGGCCACATGGGTGTCAGGGGCCATCTGGATTGTAACCCACACTATCCACCGGGACGGCCAAGGGTAACTCAGGGTAAGGGTAAACCCAGTAAACCATGCCATCCCCAAAAATCTTATCTCCTTCACCCTGTTGCTGGTCGTAAAATTGGTAATAGGTCAGAAACATGTGTTTTCCTAAAGCTCTTTTGGATCACGAAGTGGTGCTAGGGTAGACTTAGTGTCTCCCTCGCCCCTCCTGCTGATCGTAAATAGGTGATAGTTTAGACAGACTCCTCAGCTTCAAAAGCATTACATTAGGGAAACCTGAGATTTTGGGTTAGGAAACATTTGCAGGAGAGTCAGATGTTAACAAAGCCCTCAGTAAACCCCTCATATCAAATTCATATCACTAGCTAAGCTGTTCTGAATCTATATATGTATATCTCGGTATTGCATGCCTGTATTCACGTTATGCCACCCTGTTCTAAACACAGGGGCTATATCACTCTTACATTCTGTGCTTATATTATGCCATTATAATATCATTATTGTGTATACATGTTAAATCCTGTCATGTTTGGTTTTGAAATTTCTGATCATTGGTGTATGCCACGATACCATAACTGGCATCTTTAAATAATAACCCTCACATTATTAACACAAACTGCAAGCCCCATTCAATATGCAAATAAGGAGTGAGGTTGAAACAAAAGGTTGAGGTTGAAGCAAAAGTAGGTGAGCCCTACTTCACTGGCGTTGAAGTAGGGCTCACCTACTTTAACGCCAGTGAAGTAGGTGAGCCCAGGTCTGCCAGCCGCAAGTTATGTTGGGTCTGGATTCCTTCTCGCCTCTTCCTCAGCATCTTGGACTTCACCTCGGCTGTCCATCCCTGCGGCTTTGCCATGCCTTCTAGCTCCCTCATCTCTGCCCGATCCCGTCGGTCACTTGGCTCCACCTGGCCTCCTCATATATCTGGCTCCGCCTGGGTCTCTCGTCAACCATCCTCTGCCTCTGGTTTCACCTAATCGCTCCATCCCACCAGCTCCATCAGGCTTCTCCTTCCCTTTGGCTCCTCCTCCACCCTCAGGCACTCTGGCTCGTCAGTCCTTCCTCCTCAAGGGGGTTAATCTCCCTTAATTATTAGTCCTATAAGTTGACAGAAACAGATCTGAATGCCTATTAAAGGTAACCATCCTCATCTGTGATCTGTTTGCTTGTAATTTGTGGGTGTGTATGATACAGCAATGAGTTTCAAAACTCCTGACAGACCCCTGCATCTTTCATTCATGGGGAAAGCAAAAGAACTATCAAGGTATCTCGAAAAAAGGTAGTTGAACTTATAAAACAGGAAAGAGATGTGAAAAGATATCCAAGGAATTGAGAATGCCAATCAGCAGTGTTCAAGGTCTAATTATAAAGTGGAAAATGAGAAAACCAGGTAGATTAACTGCCAGAAAAAGTTTGGGATGCAAAGAAAACCCCCCTAAATAACTTCAGGTGAAATCCAGGACTCTCTGGAAACATGTGGTGTGACTGTTTCAAGATGAACAATAAGGAGACACTTGAAGAAAGATGGGCTGAATGGTCAAGTCGTCAGAAGAAAGCCATTACTACATACACCATTACTACTGTGAAAACCTGTGGTGGATTGCTGATGCACAGGAAATTTGGTCAAAATAAAAGGCAAGATGAATGCAGTTTGTTATCAGAAAATGCTGGAAAATTTGCACTCATGAAGCTGCGCATGGAATGTACTTGGACATTCCAATATGACAATGATTCAAAACACAAGGCCACACTGACCTGTCATTGGCTACAGCAGAATAAAGTAAAGGCTCTGGAGTGGCCATCTCAGATTCCTGACCTCAGTATCATTGAGCCCCTCTGGATCAAACATGCAGTTCATGCAAGACAGCCCAAGAATTTAGAGGCTTTTAAGAAAAATAGGCAACATTATCATCTGATTAGATAAAGAGCCTCATTCATAACTACTATAAAATACTTAAAGCTGTCCTCAGGCAGATCCTCAGGCTGCGTGGGGTGCGCTTGTGTTGGGTGCACTGGCATGGAGTGCACCCCCCCAACCATGACCAACCAGTGGGCTGCCGGCTTTGTTTCCACGCCTCCGTCACCACATCCAGAAGGCCAAGGGTGTTGGCAGCCAAACAGGAGCTCGAAGGGGGTGAGGCCAGTCGACACCTGGGGCACCTCTCAGATATTGAAGAGTATGTAAGGTAGCATTAGATTCCTGTCCTGGCGATCTTCGGCCACTACTCCTTGAAGCATTTGTTTGAGGGTCTGGTTGAACCACTTAACCAGGCCATTGGTCCATAAACTGTAAACCTTTCTACTCGCCACGGGAATTTTCCTCGTTTATACTCGTGAATGTGTACGTTCCTCCGGACGCGTGTGTGACCGCTGCTATGCAACTGCTGGCTGAACTAACAACTGAGATGGAGCAAAGATACCCGGATTCTCTTTTAATCATTCTCGGAGATTTTAACAAAGCAAATCTCACCCGTGAACTGTCAAAATATAGACAGCAAGTTACATGTCCCACCAGAGACAGTAACATATTGGATCACTGTTACACCACAATAGGGGATGCGTATCACTCTGTTCCATGTGCAACTTTGGGACTCTCTGATCACTGTCTTGTTCACCGACCTACAGGCAGAAACTGAAAACAGCTAAACCTGTAATAAGGTCTGTAAAAAAATGGACTAACGAAGCAGAGCAGGATTTACAAGCCTGTTTTGATTGTACAGACTGGGGTATTTTTGAAGCTGCAGCCTTCAACTTAGATGAGCTCACAGATACTGTGACATCGTACATCAGTTTCTGTGAGGATATGTGCATCCCTACCAGGACATTTTTCTCATTTTCTAATGACAAACCTTGGTTTACTGGGAAACTCAAACAGCTTTGTCATGCCAAAGAGTATCGCCTACAGAAAGGGGGATTAAACCTTGTATAAACAGGCCAGAAACAGGCTAACAAAGGAGATCAGAGTGGCTAAAAATATCTACTCTGTGAAGCTGCATAACCAGTTTTCTGCTAACGACCTGACGTCTGTCCGGAGAGGTCTGAGGGACATCACAAAGTACAAGACGCCGCTGACCAACTGGCCCCAATCTTCACGCAGATCTTCAACAGATCTTTGGAGCAGGGTGAAGTGCCCTGCTGCTTCAAACGTTCCACTATCATTCCGATTCCCAAGAAAACCCAAATCACTGGACTGGTCAGTCTCACATCTGTGGTCATGAAGTCATTTGAAAGACTGGTGTTGGCCTACCTGAAGAACATCACAGGACCCCTGCTGGACCCTCTTCAATTTGCGTACAGAGCAAACAGGACTATGGACGATGCAGTCAACATGGACTGCATTATATTATGCAAACTTGATAGACCTGGGTCTTACACAAGGATCTTATTTGTGGACTTCAGCTCAGCCTTCAATACCATCATGCCTGATCATCTCACAGCCAAACTAACCCACCTGTCTGTGCCCATCCCAGTCTGTCAGTGGATCACCAGCCTCCTGACAGGCAGGCAACAGCAAGTGAAGCTGGGAAAACTCACATCCAGGTCCCTCACTACCAACACTGGCACTCCTCAGGGGTGTGTCCTCTCCCCACTACTCTTCTCCCTGTATACAAATGACTGCACTGCAAAAGACCCCTCTGTCAAGCTCCTGTAATTTGCAGTGGAGATGATAGTCGACTTCAGGAGAAACCCCCCTGCGCTCCCCCCCTCAGCATCATGGACAGCACTGTGGCAGCAGTGGAGTCATTCAGGTTCCTGGGCACCACCATCTCTCAGAACCTGAAGTGGGACATTCACATTGATTCCATTGCTAAAAAGGCCCAGCAGAGGCTGTACTTCCTTCGCCAGAGGAAGTTCAACCTGCCACAGGAGCTGCTGAAACAGTGCTATTTAGCCATCATCGAGTCTGTCCTGTGCTCATCTATAACTGTCTGGTTTGGTTCAGCTACCAAATCGGACATCAAGAGACTACAATAGACAGTCAGGACGGCTGAGAAGATTATTGGTTCTCCCCTGCCCACCCTCCAAGATCTCTACAACTCCAGAGTAAGAAAAAGGGCTAAGAAAATCACTTTGGACCCACTCTCTCTTTGAACTGTTGCCCGCTGGTCGACGCTACAGGACACCGACCACCAGAACAGAGAGACACAAGAACAGCTTTTTTTTTCACAGGCTATATTCAGCCTGAACCACTAGAACAATAATATATAAACATTACAGTTCTGTCTAAACATTACAGTTCTGTCTAAACATTACACTTCTGTTACATTGGACTATTTATTTATTTTACCTTATTTTTCTTCTGTTTTTAATATTATTGTTATTTTTTATGTCCATGTCTGTACTTTTTTGCACTGGAAGCTCCTGTTGCCAAGGCAAATTTCTTGTGTGTGTAAACACACTTGGCAATAAAGCTCTTTCTGATTCTGATAAAACACTCCCTGAGCCTCTCATCGATGCCCATGTCCAGTCATCAGGATGCCACCCCTCAGCGGTTGCAGTACATTCAAAAATTGCCAGAAAGGCTTCAATGTCATCGTGGGGGGTTAATCTGAGTGTTAATTTGCCAGCTCGCACTCAGGGGTCTAGCACTGGGCAGTGGTGGCTCTGTCTCACTTTGTTGTCAGGTGCTTGATGATTTGCTGCTGGCGGATTCTGGGTGATGGTTGATCCCTCAGCCGCTGCTTCTGCATGGGAAAGAGAGCATACATTAGTTGAGTGAGGAGTCTCATGGAGATTTTGGGTAGATTTTTGGGTCATTTGGGTAGTTTCTGTTGTCATTATGATTTAAAAAGAGTAAACACAGTTGATTGATAATAATAAATGACTCTTTTCTATGTTGGTTGACTGAGTGAACATCTCTGAGAGCATCTGGCAGATCTTGGGGGGTGTTTCCAGTAGGTTATGGTTAGTACATAACTAAAGTGATGATAGGAAGGGAATTTAAATACAGGGAGTGCAGAATTATTAGGCAAATGAGTATTTTGACCACATCATCCTCTTTATGCATGTTGTCTTACTCCAAGCTGTGTAGGCTCGAAAGCCTACTAC
>JBAJNP010011877.1:0-14131 GCA_036877545.1 Yasuhikotakia modesta | reverse complement strand
TAATGCGGGCAGCGAGGAACATACAGCCGAAATGCTCTCTGCCTTGGCTTAGGCATGATAATGCTAATGCTAATACATAGAGACAAAATCACGCAAGACAACTTCTACAAAGCTAACGAGTGATAAACGACAGACGATGTAACAGCGCTTCGCTGAATGAACAAAGCTAACCTGTGCGGCGTTTCGCATGTGCGTTTTATAGTCTCTTGGTCATGCCGCCACCCCGCCCATGACGACACGCCCCCCAGTTTGTGATTGGACACCTGTATCAGATAAAAGCTGCATAAAAGCTGAAGGCGTTCCTTCAACGCAGCTCGAGTTCCTGAAAGGGAGCGCATGTTTAGCTTTGCTTTGCCACAGTGTGTTACCAGTAAATGGTCGTATTATATTCTTCAGTATAAAACATGATACTAACTGATTATTAAATATACTATAGTATTTAAATTACACCAAAAGGTAAAAGAATACATTGGATTACTGTTACAATTATATGTATGTAAATATATGTGTTAAAATCATGGCATTAGGTGTTTTATGTTGTGCAACATATCTGAAAGTATAAATTTATATGTGAAAGGTCACATATTTCTAAAAATTATTTATAGAAGTCTACTGTGGCTATAACAATATACCAAATACATATTTAATACACACCTGAGTCTCATTGAAATCCTTCACCCCTACACAGTAAACAGAGGCACCTAGGCTACGAGAGCGACTGGCCTGCACACAAGGGCAGAAACATCATAGAAACCTGCAGATACAGTCTGATAATACTGTAACTGCTTCAGCTCACACTACTGATGGAAATGTAATAAGTGAAAGTGACATGTATTTGTCAGTTACGGTTGTCCATAACCTAAATGTGGCCTTTGCATTTAACCCATCCTTCATGAGGAGTGAACACACACTGCAACACACCCGGAGCAGTGCACCAGGGAGCAATCAGTGGTTAGATGTCTTGCTCAAGGGCACTTCAATTGCCAGTGCTGGAATTGAACCAGAAACCTACTGATTACAAGCCTGACTCACTAACCAGTAGACCACAACTGCCCTACATTGTTATTTGCTAAGAGAAATTTAGTAGCAAATTTTGATAACAGGGTCCCAAAATTTCCAACCCATCTATACAGTAGAAAATAAAATAGCTGTTGTAATATTTTTTGGCTGTGTGACGTTGACAATCTACATTTTCTAAACATTAGGCAGCTTCCCTTGTTCATTATTAGTATATTCAAAATCGCTGGTATCGATAATGGTATTAATAACAGCTGTGTAACAGCATTATGAGGAAAAGAATGTGTGATCTCATTGGCAGCATAACAATGACCTCACTTCTTCCCCTTATCCTCATCTACTCTGTTTTATATTTCTTTTTTTGATCCCTTGTTACCTCTCTCTCTGCATAATAGAAGAGATCTTCATGTAGTTCCCCATCTGTGAGGGCGATGATGACACTGGCTGTTCTGTACGCTTCACAGAGAAATAATGTTTCCTGTCAGAAAGCTTTTCATTTCACATTTGCAGAAGAAACATTTTGAAACTGGCTAGCAAGCCAGCTGGCCTTAATATTCTATAAGATATACAACTAAGAATAAGAAGGAAACAAAAACAGTTTGAGGTATGTTTACAAGCACACACTTCAAGATAAAAGCTTGTTGTTTTTCTGTGAGACACAATTGTTGATTGTGACCAGAATGTAGGAGAATTAAACACTAAACAATTTCATGTAAATTTATCAACTTTCTCCTGTAGAATTTTTAGCTGAAAAATGCCTTGCCAAAATAGAAAGACATCTTAGTTTTACTGGCATTGCATCACATATGTCAAATTTTCATAATCAATTTCATAAGTTACACCTTCCACTAATAACATCAGCAGCAGAGAGGTCAGCTAGCAACCAGAACTTTAAGATTTGTTGATATTACAATATAAATATTTAAGTAATGCAATAATGGACAAGAGGCTAGTGCTGCATCATGAATTGTACCAGATGAATGCCATGTATGATATAAAACACAATACAAATATTCAAGCCAAAAAATGCATCAATGCAACTTTAATGAAGATCATAAAGCCTTTCTAACATTCCCTGACTGGGAACAGCAGAATATTTAGAGGTGTTGTACATGTCAGTAACTTTACAACTTTAGTTCCCTTTCAGGAACTCAAGCTGCGTCGAAACGCTTTTTTGCACTCTGATACAGGTGTGTCAAATCACTGGTTACAGGGCTTGTTGTCACAGACGGGGTGGCGACATGACCAGGAAACTATAAAAGCACGTGCTTTGCGCTGCTCGGGTTAGCTTCTTTCATTCAGCGAAGCGCTCTATGTTGCATTGTGTGTCGAATTGTTTGTCTTTCTGTATCATTAGCTCCAGGGAAAGCATTTAAGTTAGAATGCCAAAGGAGAAGGGAAAGACAAGGGGCTCTGAACAATTCAGAGAGTGTGTTTCTCCCTGCCCATGTTTTATTACGGGTGGGGATACATACTCTTTGTGTGTTGTTTGTTTAGGAGCGGAGCACGTTCAGTCCGCTTTTGAGAACTGCTTTCTTTGCACATGCTTCGCTCTAGACAGGCTCTCTTTGAGGAGGGAGCCCTTGTTAGCATTCCTTGCGGGGCGGGTCCCGCTTCCACTGAGGCGAAGCGGCGCTTACACTCGTGACAGAATTGAGACAGAATCATGCTTATCTCATCCCTCCTCAATTAGGTCTACCACCCTGTCTGTGGGTTCGGAAGCACGCTCTGCAGCTACTTCCTCCCATGGTCAGGGCTTGGCTCATCACCCCTCGTCCACAGAAGAACTGGACGTTGAGAGTGTAGATGTGTCCATCTGTGTCCCCGCATTACGATGGGTTAGTGGAGGTTCTTTCTCGTGCTGTAGCCAAATTAAACATTGACTGGCCAGCTGAGAAGCAGACTGTTCAGAAGTGAAGTCTCTTAGATGGAAGACTCCTGAGCAGTCGATCAATACCTCCACACCGGAGCCTGCCATTTTTTCCTGACCTCCATACTGAGGTGTCGAGGTCATGGAATAGGCCCTATTTGGCTCACTTCTTTGGCCCCGGCTCGTCTTTGTATGGCAATGTAGTGGGGCTTGGTGAGCATGGTTACAAGGCTGTCCCCTGGGTTGAATAGATGCTTGTGAGCTATCTCTCACCCGGTGCTGTCCTTAAAGGCTCCGGCTCTGCCCTCCAAACCGCTATGTACTACATCAGCATTGGTGGGCAATGGGTAATAGTTCTCAAGAAGGGTGGGGGGCTGCATCCTATTCTAGACTTGAGCCTCTTAAACCGCTCAGTCAAACAACTGAAGTTTAGGATGCTCACGGTGAAGCAGGTCATATCCCATATCACGTCAGAGGACTGGTTTGTCACCATGGATTTAAAAGACGCCTATTTTCATATCCCTATCCTTCCACATCACAGTAAGTTCCTAAGTACCAATTCTGAGTACTTCCCTTCGGCCTTGCTCTCTCCCCCCGCACTTTCACTAAATGCGTGGATGCAGCCCTGGTCCATGCAGTGTGCTTTCTCCAGTGCAGAGAACCACCTATCTAGGAGTTGTTTGGGATTCAACCACGATGCGGTCACATTTGACTCCCGCTCAAGTAGTTTCGATCCTCTCTGCAGTCTTGAGTATCAGACAAGGCCAGTCACTCACTATAAAGCAGTTTCAGCGTCTGCTAGGGCTTATGGCAGCAGCGTCCAATGTGATACCTTTTGGCCTGCAGTATTTCAGGCTCTGAAGTTCTTTCTAACAGACTTAAGAGACAAGCCTGTGTTGGTGCGCACCGACAACACTTCAGTCATTGCATATATCAATCACCAAGGAGGTCTGAGGTCCCGCCCCCTAAACAGGTTGGCGCACCAGATTTTGGTGTGGTCTCAGGAGAAACTTTACTCTCTGAGAGCAGTTTATATACGCGGTCAATGCAACGTAGAAGCAGACATGCTGTCGAGGCAAGAGCCGAGGCCCGGGAAATGGGGACTTCATCCCGAGGTGGTAAATCAGATCTGGAGGATTTACGTATGTGCAATAAATCTTTATGTGCTTCTCTTTGGAGGATTTATGTGCTTCTCTACCCGCAAGCGGGTTATGTTGCCAAAGTGCCCTCCTCGACTCTACGGCCGGTCATACTCCAAGCTTTTTGTCCTCCCCCCTTTGGGGATAAAGACCAGGAAAAATTTAACTGTGTGTGTCCTGTGCAAGCACTACACACCTAGGTCCACAGAGCTGCCCTGTGGAGGAAGTCTGACCAACTGTTGGTCTCTTTTGGCCCACACAAGAGGGGTCAACCTGCTCTTAGTCGCTGGATTGTCAATGCCATTCGCATCTCTTATGAAGCCTCTGGACTCCCCCCTCCCCTGGGAAACAGAGCACATTCCACCAGAGGTGTGGTGGCTTCTAAGGCCTTTGCAGCAGGTGTCCCAATTCAGGACATCTGCGACGCTGCCGGATGTTCAACTCCCCTGACCTTTGTCAGGTTCTATTGCCTTGATGTTCAGGCCACTCCTAGTTCCTCTGTCCTTGTGCCTAAGGCTTAAAGATGCAACACAGGGCAGGGGTTCCTTCACTATGGCGGAGTTGGCATCTCGTTACCATAGTGTTTCGATGCAGCTTGAGTTCCTGAAAGGGAACGTCTCAGGTTACACATGTAACCCTGGTTCCCTGAAGGGAACGAGATACCGTGTCTCGAGGCCATACCTCAGGCTCCACCTGCCTGCGCCGCTTCATTCAAGTTCGAAGCTAACCTGAGCAGCGCAAAGCAAGTGCTTTTATAGTTTCCTGCTCATGTGTTAGTAGTTTGTGTTATAGTTTCCAATCAGTGATTTGACACACCTGTATCAGAGTGCATAAAAGCTGGTAGCGTTTCCATAGCGTTTCGATGCAGCGTCTCGTTCCCTTCAGGGAACCAGGGTTACATACGTAACCTGAGACGTTTCTATATGTGTGCAGGGTAACAAGCACAGGGTCTTGCTGTGTATGTTTGATCAGCATTACCTAATTAAAACCACTTCATAACTACTTAAGACCACTTGGAATTAATTCAAACTGGTGTAAACTGTTTACATTTTTAAAGCAAAGAAAATTTTATAACGGACCTACCCTCCGAGTTACCATAGTAAATTTGTTCACTTGCCTGGTAAAAACAAAACAAAATAAATAAATTGAAAACCTTTTGAAAGTGAGCTTCAAATATTGCAAACATTTAGATAAAGATTAAAATAACAATAATATTGATTTAAAAAAACACTTAAATATAAATATTAATTTTACCTTTTTAAGGTCATTTACAAATGTATTTTTAAGTTTTTTGTCCATAACAATTCAGATATATCTGAATTATGTAAAGACAACTTTTTAGCCAAGCCGTCAGTGTGGATAAGCAGCATTGTTGAGGCAACGTGTTTCCTGTTGGCTGACTCACCCTCTGAATGCCTTCATGCATAAAAGTGTCTCCACCTGGCTGTACTTTCTGGAGTTCCTCCAGACCTTTACGAATAAGGTCCCTAACAAATCCAATACATATGAAAGAGAAGAATTATTGAGAAGTTCATCATAACCAAATCCAAATCAATTGATATGTGGGGGAACTGGGGATGATTGTGAAGACAACTGAATGCTCACAGCAGATGTTCTCTCACGTACTGTACTTGATGAGTCAGTGACTGTTACATAATTGCTTCTCACAGATTCTGCTCTCAATGTTGGCTAACAAACGTATATCTGCAGTGACTGGTGATCAAATTACTTACTCAAAACCAAATACGAATGAAAACAAATGGGGGGTGTGGGGGTGCCCAGCTGAAACGGGTCACAATATACAGTAAACAAAGAAATGACTAAACGGGTCCATTATTTTCAATGTACATTGTTAGCTTCTTCACATTGTGTAAATGCTTGTTAATTGCAACAATGCAACTTTAAATCTTACAAATGCAATTTCTGTTATTTGCAAGGTAAATACCATGTTTTTGTCTGGTGCCTTAGGCCCATCATAATCAATCTTTATCAAAACTGAAACAGGACATTGATCATATTTATCCTGTAAACAATAAAAATAATGAAGATAAAAATATTTTTACTAACCTGTCTTCAGTAAGCTGCATCAAAATATTACCCTGATCAGAGAATACAATGAAGGACATCCGCAGCTGAGGGCTGCATACATTAAAACATTTCTATTAGTCTGACATTAATAATTTAAGCTGCAATCCATAACTTTTATGTTTATTGAGTTATTTTTCTAACATGGATGACAAGTTTACTATTCTGCTGTAAAACTGCTGTAAGAACAAGCTAATCTGGTCTTCTTTCTGTTTACAGTCGTGATGCGATCACAACTCAAACTGATATTTCCAGGGAAATCAGACCTGGCAGCTAGTTACAGATTGCAGCTGTAAGTCACATATGCCATATAAAAATCTCAGTAATAGTTCAAATGTAAATACGCCTTTAAAATGACTGAATTAATGTGTTATATTGTGTGTAATATTGTGTGTAATATTGTTTTAATAACGACCCAAAGGTAAAGCTTGTTTAAAAAAATGCACTACAGTTCCATCAGAATAATTATAGATTCCCACATTTGTGTGTAAAAAAAAGATGTTTTTCTACCTTATGAATTTCTGGGCCAGATGTTCTACGAAGGTATAGATTTCATTCCAGTGATGCTGCACGCTTCCAGATCTGTGTGGAAACAGACACAAACACTTACAGTCAGACATCAGGGGAGCAATGAAGATTACCAGACTTAGCCAAAGATTTACAGCTGTGTAAGAGGTTTTTTAAAGCAGCGGTTCAAAAATGACGTCTTCAAATCTTTGGAACCCCAAAGAGAAATTAATTATCCACCCAACATCTCTCCAGAACATCTGTCAGAATAAGTGGGATGCCATTTGGCACAGTTTGAGCCAAAAAGTCAATCTGTGTCTGTCTGTTGATATGAAACACATTTTAGCACATTATGAGTATTTGCACACTGTTAGTTCACACACTGTTTGTTATTAATAAATAAAAATTCAGATTCATGAGTAATTGAATCGTCAAATCATCACTTATGTCATGAATTTGGTTCCTGTCGACCCTTCGTTACAACTTAAATGTGTCCCTTATACATTTACAGTTAAACATTACTGCTTTATATACATTACATCAAAGTCTGTGTCGTTTATAGTTCCAGACAGCATAGCTTTACCTCAATGTGTTATTCCCAGACTGATTTTCTAATGTTTTCTGGTAAATGTGTTTATCTGTCACTCCTGTTGTAGTTGGCCTGATGGTACTTTATAATGTGTACTTTATAACTAGTGTTCTGTTATTTGGCATAATAATATTCTGTGATACTTACATAAGGTATTTTTGCTGATGGAAGAAATTTTTGAATTGGCACGCCAGATATGACATCATTACCATATTATTGTAGCTAATGTTTTCCGGTGCCAATAAGCACTTACTCATGTGGACATAGTCTGACATAGTTCTAGTATACTCATTTCATAGTAACTCATTTCAGTGTAATATACAAATCTAGTGCAGAGCTAAGGCCATTGATGAATGCAAAATTATGTCATTATGAAACTGTTAATATGCAACTATGCTCAAAATGGAATTACACCCAGGTGAAGTATTATTGTCTAATAATACTTTTACATACCCTTTTAACTATACTGTACATTTTTTTACCAGTTTTAATTAGTTTAATTCACACTGTTGATGGAGAACTATATATTACAAAAGGTACAAATATTCACTGATGCTCAAAAAGGATAGTGCAACTATTTCACAACGACTTCAGAGTAATTTATTGCAATGAAATAATGAGAGATTATGTGGTAAAATATCTGCAATACTGCACACATCGTTTGTCACCCCCTCCCCATCTCTGTTAATTTATTTTATTATTTCAATATTTTTTCATTGTTAATGTAAGTTTTCATTTTCACTGAAATTGAATGCTGCTATCACATACAGTCCCTCCTTAACTCAAAGATTTAGAAATTTCTTAGGAATGGATGCAGAAACTCCACCTCAACCACATCTCAATATGTTTATTGCAGAAACTGAACAGTTCAGCAGGGGCATGTAACAATTGTTTTACTTGAAATTATGCAGTTATCTTAGCATCTATTACTGTATTTGGTGAATTGTGTTTCACATTACATTCATTTTGTTCAAAAACAGTGTCATAAGACGCCCCATTCAGCCACACCAGCAGAGGGAGCCACCCCCAGAGTACTGAGTTCTCGCTTCCTTTGCTTCCGTGACACGTAGTTCATTTACTGTTCAGTAACTATTTAATCCATGGACTCATGTTGCTTCCTTGCGAAGTATTGCCAGCACTTACCTGTCTGCATACCAAGCGTTTACCATTGACTGTCTCACCGTGTATGATCACCATTGTTTATTATTTGCCTCCTTTTGGATTTCCCCTGTCTGGTTTCTCTACTGATTCTTGGATTGATTCTTGTGTATGACCATTGCCTGTTTACCATTGTTTGATTGTTTGCTGCCTGCCACAACCATTGCCTCTGTTATTGTCATTGAATGTTTCCTGCCTGCCACGACCATTGCTTGTGTTATTGTCATTGAATGTTTGCTGCCTGCCACGACCATTGCTTGTTTCTCGACACTGATCTGTATTAAAGCTCTGCACATAGATTCTATAGCACTTCAGCCTCAGCTCTATTGCAAACAGTTATATGTTTAAATCAAAAGTAGTTTCCAGGCACTATCACACAGCTATTATACTATTTTACTAATGAATAAACACAGGACATAAAATATTGAATTGAGCTGAAAAGTTTGAGTTTTTAACGTTGCTCCATGGTTACACACACAAAATATTCAGCTTAACAACCAGTGCAACAAAATGTTTTTTAAAGTATTATATTGTTTTATTTAGGGGGAAAATTTATTATAGAGAAGTTGGCTAACATATTTAGCTTAATTATGCCTCTCTTTTTAAAGTAACCATTTTAAGTCACTAATTAGCTATTAAGAGCTGAAATTTATATTCTATTGTTCTGTTAGCCCAAAATGTAAAATTTCCTTTAGTATATATACAGTACATATATATTATTAGCATGTTATTGTGTATTTCTAACACAGTTATACAATAACAAGACGTCTTAAAATAGGCCAATAACAAGAGTCATAATATCCTGTGCCTACAAGCGTTTCTGGTCAATAGTGTTCCAAGGCCTTTTTAATCAATGCCATTTCCTCTGTTGCATTCTGCAAAAGAGCTTGAGATGAATAAAAAGAAACAGCAAATGGTCTTCACAGACCAACTTAACCAGAGAAGCCAAACCATTAAACCCACAGCTATAAAATGAAGCCACAGAGGCAGATGTGATCATAAGATTAGCCAAACTCCAGCTCTCCCACAACTCAGACTTCAGCGATCTGCCATTCCTGAGTAATCTGAGTTGACAAACTTTGTCCATGTTAAACATCACAAAAGCCTTATAGTGGTCAGTGGTTCATGATAACTTAAATTGCTGTATGCTAGAACTAGATGGTAGGTGAAGAAACTGTTGTAGAAATTAACTAAACAGATTCTACATATTCTTTGTCTGTCATTACCACCCTTACAAATATTAACCACAATTTATTTGGTATAAATTAAACTAAAAAATGGTAAAATTGCCATGGTAAACATGATCATTTAAATAATGGTAATTACAAATACACATAAAAAAAGTTATGTTTGGTTATATGGTGACCCATACTCATAATGTGACTCTGCATTTAACCTATCACTGGTGAGGAGTAAACACACACTGCAAGTCATAAACACACACACAGAGCAGTGGGCAGCTATCCCTGCATCACCCGGGAAGCAATCGGGGGTTAGGTGTCTTGCTCAAGGGCACTTCAGTTGCTGAACCAGCAACTTACTGATTTCAAACCAGACTCACTATCCAGTAGACAACAACTGAACCATAAACCAGTAATGCTAATACCAATAAAGTGATTATAAGCTGAATAAGTTGGAAGATGGGGCTTCCTTTTCCATACCCATTCCATTTCCATAAGTGTTAAATGTTATCTTTATAATTTAAAAATATTTTGGTATGAATGGTTAGACTTCTTCTATACTTATATAAAGTATCCGCTTGTTATAGAAATTTGCTTTGTAAGCATATTCTGCCATCAGGACCACTGCCGACATCCCCATCTGCCTCAGGATGTCCCATGGCCATGCCTGCTGCGTTTGCAGGTGAGGCAGCTGAGTGTAGTGGGTTTTTACTTCAAGTTGGATTATACATTAAAATGCACCTGCAGCAGTTCCCCTCGGAGAGTTCTAAGGTAGCTTTTCTTATCTCACTCCTCCCCGGAAAAGCTCTACAACTCTGGATCTCTGACAATCCTTTTATTAACTCCTTTGAAAAGTTTATTGCTCATTTCTACAAGGTTTTCAGCATTCCGATCAAGGTTTTCACTTCCGATCAGTTTTTCAGCTACAACAGGGTTCTTCTTTGGTGAACGATTACTCCCTCCATTTTCACACGATGGCTGGAATGAGATCGCTCTGTTGGGCGCTTACCGGCAAGGGATCAATCCAAACATTTGCATCGCTATGGCATTGTATGATAACGCCATCAGATTTGAAGCATTTATACAACATTCGATCAGGATTTCCCAGCCACTCACCGCCTGCCAACCACCACTTCCCACTCCTCAGCCAGCCTCAGTGGCAGCTTCGCATCCAGTTCCAGAATCTATGCGTTTGGATTCTACCCATTTATCACGCTCCGAGCGACATCAACGGATTACTTCCGGACTCTGTCTATACTGTGGTAATCAAGGTCATCTCATCCGCAACTGTCCAGTTCGACCCCCACGCCCCATGGTGAGTACCATACACTCTGACATTCACACTGGCCATCTTACTTTATTACCAGTATGCTTACTTTATTATAACTCTGCATACCGCTGATTATTTGCTGTCTGTCTCTGCCCTTGTGGATTCAGGTTCCTCAGGAATCTCGTCGGAATGTCTAAATAACCTTCACCTTCCTCGACAACGTCACTTCCCCGAGTATTTCCGGCATGGGAGAATTTGTCACACTACTCTGTATATCACTCTACAAGTAGGATTTTGTCACTCTACAAGTTTTTTCACTCTACAAGTAGGAAATAAGGTTTCTGGTACTGGAGGATTCAACCGTTCATCCTGAGATGCCCCTGGCACCAGTTACACCATCGTCACTCTGCTGGGACCCATGTGACATCATCAGGTGGCGTAATCAATGTCACAATAGTTGTATGTCCAAATTACCCCAACCAAGTCCCGTGTTTTAAGCCCAGAACCCACAAATCCCTCTGAAATCCCGGCGGAGTATTGGGTGTTCCAGGATGTTTTCAGCAAGCAAGCTACCACTCGTCTACCACCTCATCGGCCATGGGACTGTGCCATCAATCTGCTGCCCAGCGCTAAATAACCTAAGGGACGTATATACCCCTTGTCCATCCCAGAACAGCAGGCAATGGTGTACATTGCAGGAGCATTGAAACAAGGATTCATCCAGCCACCCACCTTGCCGGCCACTTCAAGCTTCTTCTTCATGGGTAAGAAGGATGGAGGTCTTCGCCCCTGCATAGATTACCGGCAATTAAACTCTCAGATCCTACAACAACCCTACCCACTTCCCTTGGTTCCTGCCACCCTTAAAGAACTTTGAAGAGCCCGAGACTTTACTAAGTTAGACCTGCGGAGTGCTTTCACCTTGTTCGTATTCGTGCTGGAGATGAGTGGAAGACAGCTTTCTGGGCACTACGAGTACAGAGTAATGCCATACGGTCTATCCATCAGTCCCTCCATATTCCAGACGTTTATGAACAAGGTATTCCGGGAGTTCTTGCATCACTTCGTGGTAGTTTATATTGGCGATATCCTCATCTACTCCCGGGACCAGGCCGAACATCACCAGCACGTCCAGCAGGTCCTACAAAAAATGGAAGTGTGATTTCCACCAACCATCTTTCCAGTTTCTGGGGTACTGCATTGACACCAAGGGTGTGCAAATGGACCAAAGTAAAGTATTTAAAAATGGCCCCAACATACCAATGTTAAAGCACTGCAACGTTTCCTGGGGTTCTCTAACTTCTACCGGCACTTCATCCAGAATTACAGCTCTATCATAGCTCCATTGACCTCCCTCCTGTGGGGTTGACTGAAACACCTGTCCTGGAACCTCTTAGCCTCTTAGCACAAAGCATTACAACAGCTCAAGAACATCTTTAGCACCATCCCTTTGATACATCCTCCCAATCCTGAATGTCCCTTCATTGTGGAAATTGACGCATCCACCATCAGAGTAGGGGCAGTGCTATCTCAAACGGCTGATGAATCTTCTCTCCTCCATCCCTGTATCTATTTCTCACATAAGGGGTCTCCAGTGGGGCAAAATTATTATGTGGGCAACAGAGAACTATTAGCCATCAAACTTGCCCTGGAGGAGTGGCGCCACTGGTTGGAAGGGGCGGTCCATTCATTCACTATCATCACTGACCATAAAATCCTTCCATCCATGAGGCTAAAAGACTCAACCCACGTCAAGCACGCTGGGCCCTCTTCCTGACTTGGTTTCCTAAAATGTAATTTGAATTATATATCCAACATCATATTATAATATATAAACAGTATGTATTGGATAAAATAATATACAACATTGTCACATTCAAGACAAAAAAGATTCATGTAAACGCTGTCACTGTGTAACAGTTGTTAACTGTTATAACAGTTAAAACAACCATGCATCAACTAGTTTACATATCAGTGTAAAACCTGTTATAACAGTTATAAAACCCATAGTTGAACTGTCATCAAAAATGATGTGCATGTAGAGAAAACACATTTTTTACCTAGAGCTTTTTATATTGTTATTTGTCAATAACATTCAGGATTTGAGGCAGACTGGCAGAACTAAACAAATGAAACCTTGACACATATTCAGGTGTATGTCTATTTGTTTTTATTGGGTTTTCATGGTCAAAAACATTGACATCCTTGTGTGTTAAAATGAGGGCAAGCCTATTAGTTGCCAGCCATCAAGCAAGAATAAGACATCATCAGTTTATAGTCTGATTGCTTTAGATTACTTTAGATTAAACTTTCTTGTAGGACTAATATGTTAAATGACCTCCTCAAAACCAGCTGTTTATCATTTTCGTTCAGCTCTTTGGCTCAGTGTTGCATATTTGTAAACAGTCCTCAAAGGGGCAGAACTTACAGCCAATGTGTCCGCAGTGATCCCAAACATGCAATATTCTCACCTTGTGCATTATTGTTACAAAGGAAAGAAAACTTTATTTTTTAAAAATGAAATGAAACTGAACTTTTATCAGAGAAAATTAGCACTGTCACAGTGTCACTAGGTGCTATTTAAAATAACTTCTTCTTATTATTATTATATACTAAATGTTATATTTATAGCCATGCAAAGATAAGAAAGAGAGATATGGAAAGTCACTCACTTGTCTAGTACAAAGTAGAGGTCAAAACCCCCATAGCAGGAGGAAGCTAAAGTCCCTCTTGCCGGCGTAAGTCCTGTATTTCCATTCGCAGTGTCCACAACACAAAGCAAAACTACTATTCTCCACAGTCTGCACATGTTGTAAATAAAAACCTGCACTAAAGGAATACAATGTAAAAATGACAATGGGAAAAAATAATCTTCCACTGTCTCCTGAATACTGAGTGCAATGGTCCAAAGAAGTTAACTTGAAAAAGCCATCCTCAAAAAGACTAAATGAACATTTGAAAAATAAGAAAATCTTTGCTAGTCTAAATGTTTCTGGGAACAAAATGCACAAATGTCAATGTGAACATATTCCCACAAGCCTGACACGTTGCTGTTAGATTAATGGACGTAGTGCGTTGTGTGTTTGTTTGAGAATGTGTATGTGAGTGTTGTATGTGTTTTTCTGAGTGCAAAATAATTTTCTCTCTCAGCCTTGACTCCAAACATTCCATCTTTTTTTCTTTAAGCAAAGAATAAACTTAAGGCAGTAATGCAAGTTGTTGTGCCATCTAGTGGTGAAATGTTAGTAAAACATTTGTCGCGTCACATTAATCAACAAAATCCGGCAATAAGGAGGTGTGAGCTGCTGCCATTTC
>JBAJNP010011876.1:0-14132 GCA_036877545.1 Yasuhikotakia modesta | reverse complement strand
GATATCTACTGAAAAGCTGAATACACCAACGGCTGTAAATATGTTGACTTTTTGCTTTATTATTTTACTGCCAAATGAGCTCATGTTTTCCCCAAACCAAGGGTATAATACCACAGTATCCTCAAATTCCCATGCCTGTCTTCCTCATCTTTACAGACACAGTTGTCAGTTAAACGGCAAAGCTGTGCTCGGTAATTATCTCCATAGGAGAGCCAGTCGCCATCTCCTCATCGTCTCCTGGTGCCGATCTCTGGAGGAGCGGACGGATTACTCCCTCCTCTGCTTCCCATTAGTCCGATCTCTACCGGATAAAGGGAGCGCCATCCACGTGGACCACAGGGAGCGGGATGGTGAACCGTCTCTCTGTGGTTCTTTAAAGCCTCTTTCCACAGCTCGATGATCACACACCATTTCATTGTCCCGACCCCCGAGCTCCATAAATCCACTCGTATCTCTGGAGAACAGCCAGGAATGCTGTAGTACTCTCTATAGCTGGGATACTGGCTGCCCGCGTACCTTCCTCCAGGCACAGGCCATTATAACAGATATGAATGTGCACAACCTGAAGATGCCATGAATACGATACAAGGGAGGGAGAGGCAGCGTTGTGCCCGGGGGCCATGGAGCCGGAGTCGGCCCGAGCTCAATAAACTGTTCCCACATGCTGGCTGAGAATATGAGCATGTGTTTTAGTATGCTGTAGCTTACTGGCCAAAGTAAGAGCTGGGAAGGTGAGTCTGGCATACAAATAGGGACTGATAACTTTATATTAGGACTGTCAATTATAAGGAACAATATACCCCAAAATTAAAACAGTGATCATTGACTGTCTAGCCACTTATTATTATAAACCTGTGCTGCTCTCTTAAACACGCTTGGATGCATTTAGTTTCCATGCAGCTACAACAAATGGAGACTAAAGCTTTAAAGTGTATAAACAGATCTAAAAATGTGGTCCAAAGATTGTGTGCAATATATTCCATGTTTTTCCAAGCTAACTGTATTAAACTGGACTGCAATTGTCTTTATTTGTCCACATTAATGTCCCATTGGGTATAAGTATAAAAGTTGTCATACCCAATTTATAAGGGTTTGTTCTTGAAGTCTTTTCAATGGTTCACAAAATTATAATTGAAAATGATTCATCCACAGTATTACCAATTATTTGTGACACTTTTTAATTAATTAGCACATGTAATTATGATTGAAAGACATGCAGGTTGAAATTGAATTAAAATCAGTTGTCTATGTATGTAATTACGGATTGGCAATGTTACAAATTATGTTCATGGTCAGATTTATAATTAGAATCAGATTTATAAATAGGGACATATCAAGCTGTCACTAGGGGAAAGCTTTAATAGTGACTGACAGTGTATTTAGTATGATAAGCTACTTGAGTGTACATAAACATTCATACACTCAGAGACATTAAAGGCTACATTAGAGAATCTTTCTTAAACACATTCAATACTACTAGCTACAAGACATTTCACTAAAATTATATCTAATCAATCCATCTATCCTTTATACCTATAAACAATTTAATAATAGACTATTCTGTTCCATAATCCTATTTTTGTTGCACATTTCTTAAACATTATTTAAAAATATATTTTGCAAAATTGGAGGTGACACAGTTTAGCCTTTGACAAATCCCAGTCAACCCTAAAATAAAACAACTGTTTTCTTGTGTCAATCCTTATATTTATTAGTTTGACAGAAGCTGTGTTCACTTGGTTTAAACCCACAACCTTTGCATCGCTAACGCAAAGCATTACCAGTTGAGCTACAAAAACACAAAATTCACTAAAGAGTATAAGATAATAGATGAATAAGACAGTATGTTACAGCTTTGAAAGTACAAAACTGGTGTACTCACATTTATTAGGGAATTGATTCTTCATATTGATCGACTTTGGCCTACAAAACTAGACGTGGCTTAAATAAAACAGGCAATATATTTGAAAAGAAATTGCATTCATAAACGTTTAATTTCACCTCTCATTTATAATAAGCACAGAAAGGGTTTCTAGCCAAAGAGGAAAGTGTGGATGTCAGCACCTTGATGATTGAAAACAAGTCCAAGGTAAAAGAGAATGTACTTCAACGTGTGAAGGTGATTGGCTAATCAAGTGTGCAGAGCAGTATGGGCTCTGCCAATGAGCATGGAGGTGAATTTTTATCCCTCACAATAACATTAACCATACAATGATGGTACGTCACAGGAGTACTCAGGCTTTTAATGAAGAGCATCAAATTGGGTTTTGAGAGTTTCTGAGAAACAACATTAACCTGAGAGCAGTTTCCTCAAGTTGACTATTGGGGTCAGTTTGGCTAAGGATTAAAAGGGCTACATTAAGAATTTCATTAATTCAAAATAATGCCTTAATGAATGATACAAACCATAAATGAGTTATAAATGTGGCCAATAATGGCCGGAACTGTTATGCATCTGCAATTTGATTGGATTGTGTGGGCGTTAACAGAATGGAGCAAACAATTGAAGGGACGTGATTAAAAAAAAGAGGTGTATGACATCTGCCTAGAAAGTTACTCTTGAAGCAGAGCAATTTATCACCCCTTTAGAAAAGATTATAAAACAAACTTTTTTATTTGACATAATTTGCACCAATGAGTCACATTATAAAACCAGAAATGTCTATTAAGAAATTAAACACGGCGAGTTCCGACCTCTTGCTGGCTTACATTTCGTCACATTAGCATTGCAAATCATATCTCAGGAAAAAATTTAAATCACTAATTAGCAGCCAAAATAATTTCCACTTCCATGTAAGTCATCACTCACCTGTTAATTAACATAAAGTGATTTTAATAATATAAGTGTGTATTTTTCCTTCCATGTTATTCATTCCCAACCAGATGGAAGTTATGAAGGCACATTTAGATGCCATCATGTTTCTAAGCAGGTGATTATATTTTACTGTTTTGTATACAGCGGTGCCAAAATTTGGACACTTAAGGTTAACACAAATGTATGAAGGTCATTACAAAAATAATAAATGAGCATATATCTTTATTTATAAGAAAATATCTATATTAAAAAAATCCCAGTTGGTTGGAGATTCTGTTATTTACATGCAATGACCTTCATAAATCTAAAGTGTATCTTAAGTAAACTACTGTAACTAATCCCATGTTGATTTGCACTATAATATTATCCACCAGTATAATATAATATTATATAAAGCAGTAGCTTAATTTTAATAACTGTTATCTGGCCTAGCCTGGGCTTTATTTAACTCCCAGAATTGCTGATATTGAGCTGTTTTTCCTAAACAAGCATTTGTTCTATTGAGTAAAAACAAATAAGATCATTGCAACAGGACAACTGGAGTTATTATTGCACAGCACTGCAAGCTACTTAATATTTCCAACCAATTTGCACAATAAAACAGATGATGTCAGAGATTATTGTTTTTCAGCACTTAAAAATCGAGGGTCGTTTTTAATAATCTCATTAATATTCGCCATAATAACAATCCAAATGGAATTTACTTACATATATTATAATTCATCTTCATTAGGTTATTTCACTACTGTGAGGAGAAATAAAGTTTTGAAGTACATAATTCAATGTTCAGACAGGTGGGAAATATCAATGAGGCAAAACGAGAGCATAACTCAACCAGCTTCACAAATGGGCCAGTCATAATCTGGGAAATGGGTTCTGAGGTGCACAGACGGTCTAAGCAGAATGCAAAACCGTGTTAAGAATGTATTGAATTCAGCACATGCAGCTACTAGGTAATAGTGTGTTTCTCCCCAGAGGGTTCCGGAAAAAGTCAGGGTCATGCGGAAGTAGTCAGGTTCATAAAGTCTTGGTCAAGGTAAGCCCTCAAGCAAAAACCCTTCATGTTGAGTTATTCCTTTCAGTTACTGTATATCGCTACCGTACCTCATCTCCTCTCTACAGTAGTTTACCGTAAATGTAGTGATGGAAATGTGGATATATTTACATTGGCTGTAAGGGCAAGCTTATCTTTTTAGCTTATATCACAATAGGTTAAAGGTTAATATGATTAAATGGCATTTGTTCTTTCTTGCCTAATTGTTAAATACTGTTAAAATTGTGTATAACTTAATAAAGATGGAGAACATGTGAACCATATTTTAATTTTTGAGTAAAGTATCCCTTTTAAAGGTGCTTTTAATTGGAAACCAGCATGTTTGTGTTGTACATCTCGCCTGCTAGCAACAATGTTTGGTTGTTTATAAAATAGCAAATCAACGGCAATAGAAACTTCTGCAAAGCCAAAGTATGTCATTAACCTGCGGACCTCAATCTGAGTTATATTTTTCCCCTTGATCAGCCACACAGCTTCACGCGGCGCAGGCTAGCCGGTCATCTCTGCGACCAAAGAATGAGGTCAGAGAGTAATTACTAGCTTCAAGTTAAGATATCCGGAAAACAGTTCTAACCCCTAAGCTTGACACTGATGATGCGTGCGAGGAGATGAAGTGAACCACGGCATGATCAAAGAGAAGATGGGAGCAACATTAAAAATTAGCAAAAAGTGTGAAAAATTTCACCTCAGGCTCGGCCGACATCGTCATTTGCCTGCAGTAAGTGGCTGCCTTTTAAAAAATGTGATTGTTAACCTCAGGAAAAAGTAAATGTGTTTTAAGCTACATTGTTGATGTTATAATGTCTGGTAAATTTTTCAAATTCAACATTTTGGCCATGTCTAAATACATACAATTTGTGTGACAATGCATTGTTTCTTGTGTATTGCTAGACAACAACATTGCTTAGTTATTTAATTCTCACAAATTAAAGGGTTATTTTATTACAACAACATTGGTAATGGAGTTTGGCTTGATGAATGTGGTAAACACAGAGACAATGCTACAAGATTTACTTCTCATCCTGCCATGCTGTAAAACAACAAAAAAATGCTTTAATATATCAGTTTTAAGCAAAGTTGTTGCTTAAAAGTTTTTTTAATGGGAGAAAACCATGTAACAGGATTGTTCCATGGTGAGAAGAAGCTTAAGCAGGAAACATATAAAATTTGTTTAAAACTAAATACATTCCTGTTTGTTTTGCTATATTAACAGATATAGCAACAACAGCATTGACTTTTTGCCTCTGATTAGAAAAAAGGCAACAAAAGGACGTAAGTGCTGAGTTAAAAAATGTTGTAATGTTGAGGTAAAATGGTGTGCAGAAATTTCTGGCAAGACGAGGAAATGTGCTGTAAAGAAGATGATTACACACTTGTATGCAGCACCTTTGCTCCTTAATCTGCATCACACTGGTTGCTTTCTTTTTCTTTTCAGCTGAATCTCCACCACCCTCCATTTGTTTCTGTCTGGACGTAGTGTGAAGACATAAGCAGTGGAGCTCTCCCTCATGCTGGGCTGCCTACACCCGGCCGCCCCTGTCGGGTAGATTGATGGCATCCACCCCCTGGAGGTTGTGTGATGAGCTAATGATGGCTGCTGGAATATTGGTAAGACCCACCCACCAGGCTCCTGATCGTAACTAACGCTCAATATGATCTGGCTCTTTGCTCATTCTTAAAAAATGTAGTTCCTGAATAAAGGCCTTATACTATATTTTCACATATTCCATACTTTTCATGCAGCATAAAGGACAGGGAATGTGAAATGAAGCAAGCCAGATTCAAACCCCTGTTTGCCCATATAAACATCAAGCTCAACCTGCACATGTGTGCTTACCACTAGGCCGCTAGTTTAGTCTGTCTGACTGACATGTAAAGTTTTTCCATGCTGTTTAGAGGAGGGGGTTAATCTGAAATTATGACGTCACAATAAAAGGCCAGTTAAAGACATGGAGAAAACAAAAATCCATTCAAATAAATGCCAGTCAAATCAAGACCAGCTGTAAGGAAATGCCAAAGGCATTAGCAAAAAATGTGTGTATACTTTCTGTTCATCCAAAAGTAATAAGTGCTAATTATTTGTAAACAGAATTTAGAAAACAAAATATAAAGTTAAGCTTTTAAATACTTTGTTTACTTGCTGATAAAGTGTCAGAAAACGAAATGTTGAGCAGTTTTCAAAAAGTTGCAAAGCCTTGCAAACTTTGAAAACAGTGTTTATTTTTACCCCAAAAGCCCTCAGTGCAGCAAGCTGGTATTTTGTCAACACAAAGTTTAAAACCGACCAATAAAACTACTTGCGCACGCCGCCTCCCATAAGTTGGGTAGCACCAGCCAATCAGATGAATTTTCAGCTAGATCTTGTCGTTTCCGTGAAACCATATGCATCATAAATATGGACAGTCAGTGGGTGTGACATCCAAGACTGGGACTTTGTGAAATACAACTACAAAACATAACACACGGTTCACATTTAAATAAGGCTCACAAACAGTTCAAATCATTTTGCCATCTGCCGCACTAGGACAGTAGAGAGACCCTGTAAACCAAGTCATCACTAAAGCTGTGGCAGAGGAGGACAGGAAGCTGCTATTTATAGTCCACTATATGTGACAAATAAGGTTAGAAAAACAACCGCTTGAGTGTGAATGCAAAAACTCACTGACGGATGAGAACTATTATGATAAAGTGAGGAGAGGTGGAGACAGAAAATTTGTCAACTGGAGGGTTACCCGTTTTCTCCCCTCGTCTGCTCAAATATTGGCCCTTCAAAATATGATTAATACATAAACCTTGCTGGGAAAAAGACAAACAGCTTAAATCAGCCTAAGGTGGTTTGCTTGCTGGTGTCAAGCTCATTTAATTGGTGTCCCAGCTGGTCTACCTGGTATTCCAGACTTGTTATAGGTGGTTAACTAGTTTACTAGTCCTAGCTGCTTGCCCAGTCTGGTCATGCTAGCTTATAGTTGGTCTAGCAGTTGTCTTAACCTGACCCAGCTGGTCTTCAGCTTCTCTAGCTGGTATCCCAGCCTGGTAATAGCTGAATAAGTAGTTAACCAGACTAATCAGATGATCTCTTAGCCTGATAGCCTCAAAACTGCTCTTGAATCATCAAAACTCACAGCATGGAGTAGTTTAGCAGGCATATGTAACATACAGCATTCCATGACAAACTAATTTTCCAAATCACTCCATAACTGAAGCTGAAACTATAATGGAGCTCTTGCATAGACCTGGCAAATGGGTCTTCTGAGATGTAAAAGTGCGACTCCAGGGCACAGCATTTTCATAAAAGAGCCAATTTGCAGCATATGAACCATCTCAATCAAAATTTTTTTTATCTAATTCATATCAAGTACGACTGATTGCAAATTAGGCCTCTTAATTAAGTTATTCACTGTAAATTGCAGAAAAGTTCAATGGAAACCTGGGGAATGAAATAATAGAATATAGGATATTAAAGCCATTTTCTGTCAGGCTACTGTTAACAATAGAAATAACACACATTATGAATAATTTTACTGTTTGATTTGACACCTGAGGATCCTCCTTGAATTAAAAAAAGGACTCTGGCCCCACAATGTGAACTTTTAGCCTGAAATTATGATTTAATTCTGAGTGTAGGGCACCATTTTTGCTGGCAACAACCCCTGTCATGTGTAATTGCACAAATATCCTATAGAAATTATTTCGTTTAGCCTCAACATTTTACTTGATGGATATGGAGTAATTTTTTTAAATGGATGACTGAAATCTGCAGTGCTTATTTGCTAGCATATTAGCCACTCCACTCATAGTGAAAGGCCATCAAAACAAAAGTGAAAACTCCCTCTTGTCATCACATTCTTTATATGATAAAGCAAATGGTATAGAGGCCCATATTAGGACACAATCTCAAGGCAGGCTACCCACAATGCAACCGTCTCAGAGTATATCTATGACATTTTCCCAGAGCAAACAGATTCTGAACTGAGCGGATGACACAAATAGCTATATTGATCAAGAGATAATGGAATCTTGTCCTCGCTATTTTTCTTCAACATTTTCATTTCCTCTCTCTGTAGCCGCCGCCCCCTCCTGTGAGAGAAATGGAGGGGTCCTATTCATTTCATCATATGTTCTAATACTCTGCTAGGTGTTTAATTACATTAGCATAAAAAACTGTGCCAGTGATGTGTAATGATTTAAATCATTTTGATCATTCAACATACGTGGCCTTTGTTTAGAGGCTGGCAATGCAGCCTCAAGAAATGACAACTGTGGGCTCTTATAGGTCAACAAATAAGGGCAAAATGAACTTTCACGTTTTTTGTTTAGTTCAACTAGATAATGGAGTTTGCAGATATAGTGCCTCTCATTCTAGAGTGACCTAATTTGTATTCATAGGGGTTTACACTTAGAAGAATATTGACATTTCAATGTCTGTCTAAACATTTCAAAACCCAGACTTTACAAATACTCATTAAGATTGTGTCTCTTACTGTTACTTTGCATCAGGCCCATTAAAACTTTGTGAATGTGTAGTCTAAAGCTTAGCTTTTGTCTCACTCCCATTCCACCTTGGTTTCTTAAATTCTATTGGCTAATTCGATTACAACAGGAAGTGGAAACAATAACATTCAAATCCATGTCTTCACATCTGCTGGCTGACCTTCCACAAGCATCGTCGCTCACCGACGCTACATTAATTTGAAAAGCCAAGATTGGTGCAACAAAGTTTCCTCTTTGGCTTTAACTAAAGGATTCACACAACTAATCCAAAACAAATCCATTTGTGTTTGGCGTTCTTTGAGCCAGACAGCATGGAGTCTGCTTTCTTCTTTCCGAGTATCTTTTGAAGCGGCTGCCGTGTCTTTGTTTTAGCGCGTCTGAATGGGAGTCTCCCACTGGGTTGGGGCAAACTGCCTGTTCTCATTCAAAAGCTCATTAGCACGGCCCTGAGTGAAGCTCATACACAAACGCCAGAGGGGCTTATGGGACAACAGGGTTCCAGATCCTGATCCAAAATATTTAATGACAAAGGAGACAGTTGTGAGTCAATAACATTAAGATGTTATAAGACTAGCATCAGGCTGTTAGCATGTTTAAACCCATGACAGGTCTTGGTTAACTATTTCTGATGAAACTTTGGTAGCACATCTGCAATGAACACAGAATGAATAGTAATAATATCATCAGACGCTGAGAATGAAATTACATCCGGTAGAAACATAAGGGTTTATATATTTGTTTAAGCTGTGGCTTAGTTTAGTTAGAGCAGTTAGCTGGTCTAATGTGGCACATTTAACTAAGGTGTTTTATATAGGAGATGCATATTGGTTTGAATCCAGCTTGCAACATTTTCTTAAATTTAGTTTTGCAGAGAAAACTGGCATCTGGCTAAAAAACTTTCCTAAATAGGTACCGTATGTAACTAGGTCATGTTTTAAAAGACATTCAGATCTCAAAAGAAAAAGAAAGAAAATAAAATTATGCTTTTCTTACAGAAAATGAAGTCTATTTTAAGAAGTAGGATTTTAGAATTAAATTATCATGACGGAAAATAACATACTGGTTTTGATTTATGCTCATTTAAATAATGAAAAAGTATGACTGGGACTTAAAAATATAGTTTTACAAAAACAAGGTTCTAATTATTGAGATTAATAAGAAATTACAGTAATGAAAATTTAGTAAAATGTGCTTAAATGTCATGGAAATAAAACCAAGAAATGTTATTGGCTCCATAATAGGTTTTTACTATCTTTCAAAATATATTTTAAAATAAATTGTGACCTGCTCGTTTTAATAGGTGTTAATTCATTTAAAAGGTTTCGATTATACAACATGAAATAGCATATGCAATGTGTCAAAACAATAGCAATATGATTTGACCAAATTCTATTCTCTATTACGCATTTTAAATGTGTATGAAAATCTTGAGATTCTACAGGCCACACCAACATCTACGTGCCGCAGAATTTCCACACCTCCCCCGTGATTTGAAAAGAAAACAGGAGCGCTCTTGACGTAAGCGATGAACGCTTGAATGCGCCGTTTTTTTCCACTGGGATCCCAAATAAATGTCTGTTATCAAGCCTCTTGTTCTGCAGTCTGTGCCAGAACAGAATGAGGAGACACGTCAAAATCCATCTGTCGTGACGGATATCAACCTCATATGAAGGGAGGCATCGATCCAGTCATTTACCATTATATCTTTCAACCAGAACTGACACCAAAATATCAGGCAGACTTATTGACATTTAATTGTGACCAAGTGGATTTGAAATCACATCTAAAATATTGAAGAGCCACCATTGCAGTCTCACGACTTGCCAAATTGGCCTGTAATGATAAGAATTAGCGTAATTATACAGTCTTATTGGAGGCTGCGTTATTGCATAAGCAATTCCATAAGCTTTGATAGCTTCAAGCTAACTGATGGATTGTAGTCATGTGACGACACCTCTGTACAGCAGAGATGGAATGTTCCAGTATGTGGGAATGCCCCAAAGGTCAACCTATTTGGAACCGTGTATGTGTCATTGGTGAGCGATGCTAAAACAGGAAATAACTCAAAACCAATACCTTTAAAGATTTACCAATCAGCCTTGACTGCTCTGAGAGACACATGAAGGAAATAGGTGTTTCCTGTCAAAATAAGTTTAGTAAAAAGGAGAAAAATAGCAAAAAATAGCAAACTGACCTATTTTAAAAATATATTTATTCGTCATGTTTTGTGTACACAACATACTACAGTGACCATAGACTGTAAAAGAATGTTTATTCAGGCAACCTGAATGGTGATGTGGTAACATCTAAATGATCTGGTTTAATTTAAGTTGAAAATATTCTGTTTGACTAAGCTGATTTCATTAGATTCCACCAATAGAACTCGTTCAGAATCAAAAGAATTTCATCACTGACTCCTCCCACTTCATATTTTGACTCAACCCACTTCATATTTTGCCGCCTCCCACTACGAATGCCGCAGTCCATATTGGGATTGGGCAGCCTTAAAGAAGTTTGTCCGCCTTGGATCTGTATCTACAAAGGACTTTATCTCAGCCAAAACACCATCTACAGTACGTCCATGTTTTAATTCACTTCTTGGAGGACTCCCCCCCAACCCCATCCTCTCGGCTCAATCTAATTTGTTGTGTCGGCATGATGCAGTACCTGTTGGCTCCCTTCTCCCGGCCCATTTGCCATCCGACCCTCCCCCAACACATCAGCCATGAAGAGGCAGCAAAGACAACTGGGATCTTTCTCCATCAGTGTGTATCTGACCATGTGGAGGGGAGATAAGGGTGGGATTCATCTACCTTTGAGAGACGGCAAGTCTACGAAAGGCTCCAAAAGGCGAGATACTCTGCAGTGCTGCAGATCATTAGATGTGCTATCTGCTTTCAGTCAGTGGGGACGAGGCGCTGTGGAGAGAGATTACTAAACAAACACCATTCACAACACGAGCAGAAAATCCCTCTCTATTTATCTCTGACTTTTTACTATATTGATATTGATTTTTGGGATATTGATAGGTTGAGAATAAATCCCAAGTCAACAGACAATGTTACTGCTAACAGATGTTTAGTTAATGATGCCTCACATGCCCCAAACTGGAATTTATGGATGGCTAAACCAAAGGCACTCTTAAAGTCATAAAGATTTAATTTATACAGTAAACTGAAAGGGTTTCCTAGCCTGACAAAACATCAGAAGAATGCAAGGGTTTGTGCAAAAATGGAAACAAAGTAAACATTTACTTACTGACTTTCCTTTTCTAAAAAAAAATTCTAAAATGTTATTTCTATGAGACCACACCTGTCAAGCAAAATATTCAACTAGCAATTTAATATTTAGCCTGTTTTGCACATAAAGCTATTATATGACTTCAGGTGCATATAAAGTAATTTACGATGATTTATAATTTTTGCCATTTGGAGCTTGACAGCTCCAGTCCCCATCCACTTTCACTGTACAGAAAAAGAGCCACACAAATATTCTGCTAAAGTTCTCAATGTTTCATTGAATAAACTCACACAGATCTGGCATAAATAAATGACTGTAAAACTTCATTTCTGTGGTGATCTATCCTTATATTGTTCCCAAATAAAAAAATGCAGTTCGGTAAACATGATGATTGTTTTTAAAATACTTGGGAAAAAATAGCTCCAGATGAATAGGCCACAAGCAAGACATCGGCAGTAATCTAAAAACACAGTCTATTATCTGAAACATTTTCCTCGGGCACAGAAACATCCATATGAGCCGTTCAACCACATACTGGACCAATTTCAAGTATTTTCGCTGTAATGTAGGTTCAGCTAGCCGTGTCTAAGTCTGTAATGACTTGGACCTGTACTCACCGAGCAACTGTATGAGGCTGCCGCAATCAGAAGTTTATAAGCAAACCCACAAACATCAGAACCCAACAGAGTAAGAGACTTTCTATCAGGGACTCCTGAACTAGTACCCAACTAGTATCTCTGGCACATCTCCCAGAAGAACAGCTAACTTTATCCAAGTGCCTCCACTTCTCTGGAGACTTGGAGATATTGACATTTTGTAACAGTATAAACATATGTTTTTGTGTGACAGAGAGAGAGAAAGATGGTGTGTGTGTGAGAGAGATGGTGTGTGTGTGTGTGTAAGAGAGAGAGAAAGAGATGGTGTGTGTGTGAGAGAGAGAGAGATGATGTGTGTGTGTGTGAGAGAGATGATGTGTGTGTGTGTGTGTGTGTGTGAGAGAGAATGAGAAAGAAATTCCCTTGAGTTTTAGCACTGCAGTGCAGTCACAAAGGTAACCTATACAACTGGTGTCTGTTACTGATAAGAGCCAGGGACAGATACAGACTAAATGTTTTTAAATAAAGACTCCCATTACACGCTTATTGATTTCATTTTCTCATTATGTGGATTTCTTTTCTTGATTGAATGTTTGTTTCGCAATACGGTACATGTTGACCATCATCAGGCTGGTCAAAAGAATTGGACTGTATCCTAAATAAATACTGTATCCTACAAAATAACATTTCTGTAACGTTATGGAAAATGCATTTTATCACATTGTGAGCAGGGCCCATTTTACAAACCTCACTACCATGTCCAACCCGCTGATATATATTGCATAGCAAACATGCCATGTTCAAAATTAAATACATATAATGTAATGCAGAATAATACAGATTTTTTTAATTTTCCTTTGTTTTACTAATAACTTTTAATATGGACAAATATGGACACACTCTCTTTAATTTATTTTAGTTAATAATGTAATCTTTTTTTAAAAATGTTAAAGCGGAAATCAGCTAAAAATGTTGTATTGTGAAAAATGGTACATTCCAGTTGTTACTTATAACAACTCTATTTTACTGGTGCATGTGACCGTTTAGTTCTGATGTTCTTTGAGGTCAAAAGATCATGGGTCATGAGGTTAGGAATAGGGTTTAGAGTAAATCCATGAAGTATCTGGGGTCAGTGTTTGACCATCTAAAACAAAGCCTCAGGCATAATCCATTACATGCAGGAATTACATGGTAAGTGACCTGTCCAGCTATTAGCTCAGTAGTGATGATCAATTTATTGTCACAAAAATAACTGCATTAAACCTTATATGTAAAGCTGTATATGTATGTATAAATAAGGCAACTTAATTTAACTAGTTTAACTTGTAAACTTGTGTATCACTAAAACAAGGTTCCATTTGTAAACATTAGTTGATGAACTAGCTAACACAAGCCAACAATTAACATTATTTCTTCAAAGCGTTTATTAAAGTTTGTTAATGTTAGCTGAAATAAACATACAACGTGTCATTGTAATGAATACATAATTGTTTTAATACATAATTGAACATTTATTTTAAAACTGTATTAGAAAGTAGTGAAATTAACTTAGATTAATAAATGTTGTACTGTTAATTGTTAGCCATGGTAAGTTAACTAATATTAACAAATGGAACCTCATTGTAAAGTGCTTGCGATTTTGTATTAATTGCGGTTGCTATACCTGCAAAAAAGCAGAATCTGCATTTTATTAACTGATTATCATTATTTAATATTCCAATACTTAATCACAATGTGATTTGATGACAGCTGGCATCTATTCTTAACTTTTTTGTAATAATGAAAAAACAACTGACAATTAATCTTTTGTTAAAATGAACTGAGTTTGTGCCAAGATAACAAAGTCTGGTATAATTAAAAAGGAAAGATTTGCAATGCAAAAACAAAATCTATATATCCATATATCTACATATATATCCATCTATCTATCCATCTA
>JBAJNP010011875.1:0-14133 GCA_036877545.1 Yasuhikotakia modesta | reverse complement strand
CACATTTTCCTCATAAACTCATAAGCTACAATATATATAGAAAGAAGAAACTAACTTAATTTATAATAATGATTTATAATTGGAGCTGTTGAGTCAGATTTAACAGAAAATTACAATTTATTTTAAAAATTATGTTGAGTTTGTTGAACTTTTATGCAATCAGACAAAGCTTCATAATACAAGTTACAGGAATCATAATGTCATAAAGACAACAGAAGAATTTTTTTTACTTTTTTACCTCAGTCTTTTGTTTAAAATGTCTCACAAAGGGAACATTTTCTACTGAGCATGTGCTGAAGTTATCATTCTGCTTTATTTGTGATTTAAATTAGATTTGTCCCATTTAAATTGCCCCCCAGTCAATCTCATATATGACAGGATTTAACAGCACATTATTTACATGGATTTAGATCACATATAGCTGCTGAGAAAGAGGAAGGACAATGTCAAAAAGAGGACGGATGATCCATTTCAATTACAAAATGCACTTACTATGAATATAAATAGAATATAACTGTTCTTATTGATTAAAACAAAAAGCGGTATGCCAAAACAAGGCAATAACAGTACATGCTAGAAAAAAACATCTATCTAGTGTACTTTCTAGTCTACCAAAGCTGAATTTTCAGTATGCTGGTAAATGCAAAAGTGTCCCTAAGCAAAAATGCTAGCTGCAAGCTAAATACCCATAAACAACATCACAGTATTTACAGTATGTAAAATATGGTATAACATATGGATATGTTACAGTATGTAAAATATGGTGTAACATATGGATGTTACAGTATGTAAAATATGGTGCAACATATGGCTGTTACAGTATGTACAGTATGGTGTAACATATGGTTATGTTACAGTATGTAAAATAGTGTAACATGGTATTACAAACAAAATTACTAACAACAGTATTACAAACAAAAAGAATTAAACTCGTAAGAGAAAGCAAGCAAGCTTTACCTCCGACCTCTAAAATAGATTTTCTCTCTTCATTAGCACTTATGTACTTTAAGGCAGAACAGTGCAGGTCTTATATTCATGTTTATCCTTTTTTGCTTTCCAAGAAAAGCACTGAGCAGCCGACCACCCGCAGCTCACATCCGTCTTCAGGTCAGAGCTGTGCTGCACACAGTGTGTTACTCCTACTGTCAATGGCATCGCATTGATTTCAAAGCACAGCTCCAACAATAGCAACCAGAAGCTGAGAGCACTACCTTTCGAACCCACCACACAAACACAGAGCTTGCTAGCTTTAACTCGCAGGCTTAGTTTTAAGCAAATCGGCTACAGGTGTGTCCTATGATTTTTTAAGTGCCCCCTAGAGGATTCTGTTAAAAACAGTTTAAGGAAACCAAACCCCACTGTTATGCCTCACCCTAGACCCTAGTTAAAGTTTTAAAGAAGACTGTAGAATGAACAACAATACAAATGTATATAACAGGCAGATAAAAATTAAATTCAAAGGTCATGTACCCCACATTTTATTACTTATCCATGTGGTCTGCACTAAATTATACACAATATGTGTGTTTTTACTTTTTTTTAAATGTCTCACACATACAACATTAAGTGGAAATAACTGTCTTGTTTTGAATAGCACCACAGCGGTTTGGTTCACTTGGAGCTTTTTGGCCAAAAACATCACATTTAGACAGAAAAACTCTCTGCCTGACCTTTAAATGGACAAACCACCATTTGCTTTGTTTAGTTTATGAGGTAAATAATCCTGACTGATAACAGCATAATAAAATACAAAATTGACAAATAATTTACAGTGAGTTCAAGATCCACACAGTGGGTGTTGAGGCTAACTAACAGGAAGTAATGTAACCTTTTCAGCAAAACTCCACCCACAGGAAATACATGGTAATGCATGAGTGCAACCTTTAAAGGATGATTTAGACAATTCTACAGCTATTAACAACCTATTAATCCATAGCAAAATATTATTTACATAAGACACATTTAAAATACCAGGTTTGGTTCAGACACCACAGTGTGTTGCTGATTTCTTTTTTGTTAAGTTGAAGCATTTGATAAATAAGCTTGACCCGAATTAAACGTGTCACTGTAAAGTAAATCTTAGAACGAGATAAAATAATTGCTTTTTAAGATAATCCCCAGACTTTCATGTGTTTTATACGTCTATTGCTGCCCGCTGATCAAACAGACACATGAAATGCTGTGAAATCCTCACAGAAAGTGATCCATTAGCCAGAGAGATGCTGAGATGAAAGGCATCCGGCCCCACCAACACAGCGCTCAGTGCAAATAACCTTTAGCTTCCAATACTGCCCATACATATTCAGAGAGAGAGAGAGAGAGAAAGAGAGAGAGAGAGAGAGAGCTTCTATGCGTGTATGCAACAGAGCGAGAGAATTAATGCACGTCATGACTGTCTGATTATTTTCCAGGAAAAAGCACAGCCATAAACCTCACATTCGTAATCACAGACACACACAAACACAACCACCCACAACTGTACTCCACTAACTGATACAGTTGCATTTGACACCATTTGTCTTTGTACGGCAGACATTATTAAAGCCGGCCATGCTGATGTCAATGTTCAGAAAATTAGCTTGGCCAATCTTACGGCTTTGCAGATATGAATACACACAATAATGTTACCTCATTTATCCCATAAATATTGATTTTAAACCAATTTAATTATTAACAACACAGTCTGCTTAATTCATCAAAGTAATGGCAATTAATCACATTTATTAATAGCTGCCATGAAAATAAATAAATATAAAAGCATTTTACAAGTAAATCATTGGCTTGGCATCACAAAAACTGTCTTCATAAGTCAGTAAACTTATTTTACCTGCATTTAATTGAGTTTAGGTTTATCACTGAGTCCAGTGCAATGAATTTATTCAACAATCAGGTCTGTCAATCTGACAGAGGTAATCTGGAGGGCAGCTTGTACAGGATATGATTTTGTATTATTTCCTTGCGGTTCGTGTACAGTTAACACGTCGGACAGCCATTAGATGCCACTGCAATTCTCACTGTATTTTTAGGACAGCTTGTGTTGTGAGATCATTTCAAGTTAAAAACAGTTGTTTTTAAACAGCTGAAAACATGTCACAGACTAGTTACAGGGTGGACCGAAGCTGTATCCAGAGATCAGAACCTCACAGAGGATGTGATAAATAAAACGTTTAATATACATTTAGGGGAAAGCAAACAGCTGCTTCCCTTGTTTATCTGAGGCAGTGTTTCCTCACAGACCAGCCACTGCAGCCTCTGCTCTGTGTTAATTAAGCCATTATTAACTGCCACTGAGCTAAAGTAGCTTGTTTCCATTAAGATTCATGCCAAGATTTCCATCTCTCTCGCTAATCAGGCAGCTGATCTCACTTCATCTTTAGGGTAGGTCTTCTGCGATGAAGACTGTTACAGCTTCTCTGTAATGGAGCTACTGTAGTATATAGTATGTAGTATATACTGTCAGTATATAGACTTATTGTATATATTATATTTAGACCTAAGATAAAGACCTTTACAGCCTCTTTGTAGCTTTATTATACATTCTATATCATAAATGTCTATATGTAAAATTATGTCATTTTACATGTCTATATGTACAATTAACATGCATGTATTGTGCATATATGTAATATGTGTTTGTCTATATACATGTCAATATGTAAAACACACATGCACATGCAGACTAGTGTTCAAGTGTGTGTATTAACAAAATACATGTGCGTGTATTTAAGAGTAGGAATACATTTTTAAACTACACTTTTAAATTCCTTGTGTGTGTGTGTTGGGGACGGATGCCAGCGTTGGTGTTACATACCGCCTAACAAATGGGAGTTGCTCTCAGGGTCCTGAATTAACACGCTTTAAGCGCCAAATGTGAATAAAAATTGGCTTTGGCTAAGGGGATACAAGGGAGGTACTCGCCAGTTGGCCGTAAACTTTATTAGAAACTGCAACATTGCACAGTGTGAAGCAAATCGTAAGATTTGTGTACG
Organism: Yasuhikotakia modesta; assembly: GCA_036877545.1. Lineage (NCBI taxonomy): Eukaryota > Metazoa > Chordata > Actinopteri > Cypriniformes > Botiidae > Yasuhikotakia > Yasuhikotakia modesta. The sequence continues at coordinate 10,144 of JBAJNP010011875.1, read as the reverse complement.
ATTAAACGACGTACAAAGTGTGTAGTTGGAAATCATCTGTTCCTCAGAACTCCATGTGGTGACACATATGCAGAATATTTCTCACATTAAGCAACCAAATTGAAAATATGAGAAATGAAATGATAACAGGTCTGTAAAGTTTTGTGACGGTGCAGTTTTGCAGAGACTGACTCATCCTGTATGTGATGTATGTGATGTGTGTGATGCCGCATACGACACAGTCACCTTTTTTTGTCAAGCATATAAATGGAAAAGACAGACAGAAGATGAAAAAGACAGTTATTTTGTTTAATAAAAATACAGAAAAATATATAATTTGGTGGTGTAGCATAGCATTTTAGACGTTTATTTTATTCAAAATTATTAAAAAATTGGAAAGCAGAAAAATAGATTTGGAAACGTATATTGCTGGTCAAGCAGAAAATATATAAGATATATTAAAATGCCAAATATTGGGTTGAATGGATGGATAAATAAATAAATGGATGTACAAATGGACTAATGAAGAAAAGCATGTATGAAGAAAATAATTAGTAAATGGATAAACATACAGGCAAATGGATGGATGAATGGACAGATACACGGATGGACAATGCAATGCATGTATAGATGGATGGATTTGTTGCCATGCCATAAAACATGCTTTAGTGCATTATCTAAATGAAAAGATTAAGAGCCGATATAAAGGCCGTAAGCGTGTTGATTTGGGCCTGTCACTGTTTCACATCCTACACCCTGAACGTGTTGAGGAATAAGATGGGACGAAGAGACAGTGAGCCCCCCTCTCATTCTCTCTCTCTCTTTGAATACTCAATGGAGCAGAAGGTGAGGTGGGAATGTCAACGGCTCTTTGGAGTGCTGAACAGTGTGATTAAACAGGTCAGGCAGCGAGCTGAGGGGATTTTGTGTGTATACCAGCGTGTGTATACGTGTGAGTGTGTGTATATAATGAGAACGAGTCTGTGCGCCGGCACACGCTCTATAGCTCAAGATGTCACCGCGAAGACGTGGTTGACGGCTGTCTGGCTTTAAAATAAACAGCAGGCTTGGCATGACTCAAATTATGACTGACAGGAGTTTATCACTTCAGATCATGTAAATGAGGCGAGTGTAGCTTTAAATGCTAACCTCATTCACTAGCATTCGCTATTCCACTATAGTGGGTTTCACTGATTACATTTTCCTGCAGGTGTCCTCCCACAATGCACTGCGCTTCAAACAAACGCATGCATCACAATGGAGCTGATGCACAATAAAAGCTCTTCCCACATAATGAAGGCTTTGAAGAGTTTATATTTCACTATCTGCATTCATTAACAGCACAGTTCAGCATTTCTACATACATTATCATTTATAAATAGTACAACTGCTTCTAATAACAGTCTAAAACAGATAAAAATATGGGTCACGGAATATGAAATAACAGCAAAACTGTCATTAAACCAAGACTGATAAAACATGCTGTAGAACTAAACCCGTAACTTTCTGTATCCGTATGATTTTGACAATGATTTATCTAAATATACTGTTAGGTCTCTGTTAGTAACCTGCATGCTGCTGTTTTTGCTCATTGGACTCAGTTTTGGGAACAAAGGTTTTCAAATCAATCAGAGCTAAAAGTGTCATGTGACTAATCACTGTGTAGATGCATGAAAACAAATCTGATTGGCTGACGTCAGAACACGCAGGTTAGAGGCAACAAAAAGTCTATTACATGCTTTTAAAAGGCTATTGGAAAAATCGATCACTGGCCAAGCATTCAATACAATATTATTATATATTATTTGTACTGTTATTTATGTTGCTTGTGACTAGGAAGATTTTAGTCAATGCTGAAGGAAAAAGATTAAATTAAAGTAAAGAATATATTATAAATAAAATGATTTCCTGTAGGCTAAGCAACGTTCTTACGCTTGAACTTCGCTGTTCTTAAAGGGTCAACAGTTTTGCTGAACACTGTTTGTATTAAAAATCCTAAACAAAATTGTCAGCATACATTTTTTTTCAGTTCGTATATTTCCTGGGATCAAACCCACAACCTTCACACTGCTAACACAATGCTCTACCAGTTGATTTACGCAGGAACAAGTTTCATAACAGGCTGTTTTTAACTCTGAAAAGGATTTCCAAAAAATTCTGAATGTTGAGCAGCAAAAAATAAGTATAATTTTTTGTGAAAAATGATTCTTTTAAACACCACTAGCTAAATCTAAATGAAAAATCCAATCAAAGACTAATGCTGTTGCTTCGTATTAATTTGTTCCCTTCCATTTGGTTTTTCTTGTCATTTTTTCTTTATGAACACTCCTCACCCCTATAAATGAGATCAGCCAACCTCACTATTCCTTATCGCCGCTGCTGATATAACAGCCATGCAGAATGCCGGCGCCCGTATGTTTTTCCTTTTCTGCTTTTCAACACAAAACAAGAAAGTAATTTCTTCGCTTTTTTTCCACTCGATTGCCTCTAACACGCCCTGGGGGAGATGGACTACAGCACAGTCATACATCACAGCTAAATATGCCCCATAAATAAACCCTTGGGCCACAACGTCAAAGATTGTAGTGTTGCTTCAGCAGCAGTGTAGACTTTAAATACACGTGATTTTCCTGTCATGTAGCATGAAGCCTCTAATAGCTCAATTACAATAACTCAAATACCATTTTTCGGTATGATTACTGCATTCACCACTTCCTAAATCAAGCAATAATTAATAAACCGTTCACACTGTGATAACTCAGGAAAGTAGAGAATATAATTATCCCTTTCAAAAAGCAAGGCGGTATTAGGAGGAAATCATTTTTTACGGAAAAGAACAGATGGTTGCACACTTATGTGTTTGATGTGAAATGACATCACTACAGTGATGTCGACTGTAAAGGCAAGACTGGTCCAAATAATTGAACTAAGAAACGCATATTGGAGGGCAAAAGAGAACAATGCATGTTACATTGCTTTAACTGGCGAATTCAGTATGCATGACTTAAAATAAAGGCAGATGGAAGAGATCTGGCTAAAGATGTCATCTATTTCTGTCAAATAAACTGACAGATTAACATGTAAAAATGATCAAAACTTTATCAAACAAGTGATTTCCAGCTCCATTCAGTGGACCGTTGGTTAGCCAATAGAAAGTGGTTATATCCCAACAGCCATTGTCAGTGGGGCCCTGTGTCATTTGTCATCATTTGTTTCTGTTTGTGTTTGCTTGTTCAGCTCCGTCTAATTTAAAGACTTACATGCATAAATCGACTTGAAATCCACTAAATATGTGCTGATAACCTATTCACCCCTGTGTAGGTTGTGCTAGATTTTAAGTGTTTGTGAAGAAATTAGCATGGCAGTTATTCTCAGTCCATGCTGAGGTAAAACAAAACAATGGCTGAGAAAGCAAGAATCAAGAACAAGGCCCTGTTTTTTTACCTCAGCTAAAGCAACTTTTGACATTTTGTAATTTTTAGCAAAAAAAAAAAAAAAAACAGTTTGAAACCACTTTCAAATTTTACCAAAGATCTACTGCAAAATTTTGTGGAATTTGAACACAGCAGAAATCACCTCATCAAATATTTTATGTATTATATAATTTATCAATAACATCAGTTACACACCATAACTTATCCTTGACACTTCATGCTGTCACTTCCTCTGCTCTAATCATTTACATTTGTTCATTTAGCAGATGCATTTATCCAAAGCAAGGAATACATTTTTACCAGTTTTTGCATTCACTGGGATTGAACCCACAACCTTTGCGCCGTTAACTCAATGCTCTACCAGTTGAGCTACAGGCACACACTGCTGAACACACCGAACTTATGTCCAGGAAGCTTCCTGTTTCTGAAAGACGTCAATGTCTATCCTTTTGACATTTTTATGAATGGTCTCAGACCCCAGATCACGTTCAACGAGACCCCCTCCCTGTTTCCGAGCCTCCATGCCTCCCACGCTCTCCCTCAGGGAGGAGCAAAGACCAAACTAGATCAATACATCTGCAGCTCGGGCCTTGCATGTGGACAGGACGACTCCATTAGGAGCAAACCACTCATTTGTTACAGAAACAGGGAGTACAAATAGCACAACATTTTGTATTCGATTAGCCAATAAACAATCAGGCAAAAACAATTAGCAAGTAGACTACATATTTATGTTTTATTACCATAAACAGTTTCAATATAATTTTAGCTTCAGCAATGTATTCTTTTCTTTTATGAAAAAACACAAAATGTTCATTAATGAAAAATGCAAATATTAAAAATTGCATTCTTCAGTTCTAATCTTACAATGCAAGCAAACAAATGTGAAAAGCTGACTGCTATTATTAAGATAATCACTGATGTCACAGATACAGTTCTGACAAGCAACCGAGTTTGTCGTTGTGCTTCACAGAACTTTCTTTCCACAATTACAGCGGCTCCTCGTCAGTTGCAATAGACAAATCTAACAAGAACAGAATATACTGATCGGAATCTAAATATTACCACACATGGATGCATCTGAAAGCACGTTATCGTGTCTCATAGCTCAACCTCACAGTCACCCAGTGCATTCTCACACAATGGTGAGATTCAGGTGAGTTTCAAGAGAAGTCTGTTTCCTTTTCAAATGGCAGACAAAAGCGCGAAAGAAAATCAATTTGTGAGTCATCAGAAAAGCGTTTTTACTAGTCGACAAGCTTGTGTGGAACGAGAGCTTGAGTAACCGATTACTCAAGCACATGCGTCCAGTGTGCTATCCAGTGATGCTGTAAGCATGTGAAGAACAGAATGAGAGAGTGCAGGAAGGAGGGGGGTACAGGTAAGCGTTTAGGCTGGTGCATTGCAGGTGAGTTTGAGTGCTGCAGTGTTTTACAGAGAATGACCCCTCTCCACAAACTCACAAGGACACACACACAAAACAACACCCGCAGGGACATTCACACACACATTTTGTACTCTCAAATTACTGGACAGAAAACCTTTACTTCTGTTTTACAAACTTATTGTTGTGTCTGTTTGTGTCCTCATGTCTACATATATTTGCACATATTTATGTATTTTATATATCAAGGTTAATTTAGGTACACAGTCTTTGTACAATTGTTTTTTTTCCTATAAACTATTTTTAGCTTTGACTCAAAGGCTTATATAGTGATTTATCTCAGAGATTTTGGGTTTGTTTTTAAAGTTTAGAACTTTGAAGAATTCTTTAAAACATAAATGAATAGGAAAGAAGTTTAAATGGAACCAACATCAATAAAATAAAGGCAGTCACTACAGTGCATAATTACACACATTCCTCCAATCACAGCTCTGCATTTTTCACAGCCAGTACACAGTGACAAATTATAGTATTTTGGTGAACAATTGTGATCTTGCTCTTTAAATGCTACCAGTGTGAGACCTCATTTAGAACAGACAATATATGGTGCCTACAGGTTCATAAGGTTCATAATTTATTCTTATTGATCATTATTTTGGAATCGTGTTCCTGTGTAGCTCTACTGGTAGAGCATTGTGTTAGCAGCGCAAAGGTTGTGGGTTCGGTCCCAGGGAACACAAGTACGGATAAAATGTGTTGAATTCACTGTAAGTTGGTCCGGATAAAAGCGTCTGCCAAATAAATAAATGTAAATAACGATAATAAAAAAATGTATTACCACTGTTCAGCATTGATCACAGGCACACATCAATCCAGCGAGCGGCTAATGTTGTGTTTTTTGGTTTTGCTTTGCGGTTCATATTAAGACTCTGTCAGGCACTGTAAATATTTGATGTAGTGGCGATATAAAGACAGAGAGGGAGAGAACAAGAGAGTGGGCGTGAAATAAATCTGCTTTCTTTTCCTATTTTTCTTTCTCAGTTTCAGCCTCTTAGTCTTCCTACACTTTCTCGACACTTTTTTCTTCCTACACTCACTTGCAATCTCAGTATTTAAATTCCTGGGTGTCTCTGCGTCTTACTCGGTATGTGAAGTCATCTGTCCCTTTTGTGAGCTGTTCGGCAGGGCATAAAGCGTTCTGATGTACGATACATCACACCTTTCATTATTACACCACCAAATATGATCCCAGCTCCGAACCTATTCATTACCAAACTAACTGATCCTTGTCTGAAACAAGACACCATCTGATCTGTGCACCGGCATGCTCTTTTCACACCCACCATCACAAATCCACTTAAAAAACGGAAGCCTGTCAAGAATTGAAGCAGACTGATGGGATCCATGTGATGTTTGGTGTTGTTAAGAGGGTCATTTCAGGCCCCCAGAGTTGAACATGAGAGGGTGACTCACAACATTAATGGACCACGGACGCAGAGCTTTGATAGGGGTCATTACAGAGAAACGCTAGTAAGTGGCTGTTAGAAGAGGTGGACAACAGCTAGGGGTGCCCAGGAGAGGGTTTTGTGATTTGCCTGGTATATTAAAAGGACCAGGCACCTGTTTGACTGGGTCATTTCCAGCGAGGGTTCAATCTTTTTCTGTACCCTCAGAAGCGACTATCTCTTACGAAACGAACCTCACAGATACATGCTAATAACCAGGTAAATTGTGACTTGAAATCAACCGTGGTGAGTTAATTTGTCAAATGACATTTTACAAACAAGCATTGCAAACCACGCTGTCGATTTCCCATTAATAGTGTCAATAAATGTGTAGCTGACAGGATTTTTTCTGCCTGTACAGTGTCAGGCTTCCAGGTTTGTGAAGGCATTTGTGTTTCATCTCCTTTATAAAGGAACATGTAGAATAATCAATACTAATAAATCTAGCTGCACGTATGAGTGGATACAGGAATGCACGAATGCACACAAGTAATCAAAATAGCAAGCCGTAGCTCACAAAGGTGACGGGTCAGTCAATGAGGATTAATCCATCTTAAAATCTAGAAAGTGATTCGCTGTCTGGTGACTGTTAAATCTAAATAAATAACATTCTGATCAATTTAGAAATGCATAACAAGGCCCAGACAGAATTGTGGCCTTTCCATTGTTTATAGGAACTTATTTTATGGAAACATTTTTGAAATCCATGCTTGTAGTCTATAGTCATCTGCTCATAAGCAACTCATTTGTGACGCTCTTCAAAGGTGACAATGCGGTTAATCAGCCACTTACCTGCGTGACATAAATAGTGCTCCACACATGAACCGCACAAGAGACTCATTAGCATGTAGCTAAGTCAACAGTTACACACAGCAAGAATGAATACTGGGGAACTTATTCATTACACTTAGGTTGTATTATTTTTAATAGAATGTTATTAAAATGTGTTTATAATTAACATAAACTCTGGCTCCATTTGTCATCTTCTATTGAACTTGTTGCAGTGCATTATGGGATGCTGTAACCATGAAGGATGCATACAACTGAGGTATCTCAGAAGTTGTCACAATGTTTGTCCAAAAAGCTCAAAGTAGCTTGGAACTCAACTGTTTAGACATGATGCTAGCAACACCCACATAATAGGTTTGACTCCAAAGAAATGCACCTACCTATTAAAATGTATAGTTTGCATGTTCTGCAAGTCACATTCAAACGTATTCACTTTCATTTCATCTGCCAAACACTTTTATCCAAAGCAACTTACAGTAAATTCAACAGATACATTTTTATCATTACTTGTGTTCCCTGGGACCAAACCCACAACCTTTGCACTTCTAACTTAAAGCTCTACCAGATGAGCTACACAGGCCTTTGTGATCACACCACAGTAACATAAAGGAGAATTATTTCACATTAATGTAAGGCTCATGATCGACTGGTGATGAGGTCATCACAGTGAGACATGGGTGAGTGGCAGCAGTTGTTCTAAGGTGCTTATAGGTTATCAATAAAAAACACTCGTGTGATAGACTGACAGTTATTTGAAATGCACCTCATCCAAAGCTAAATCAACTGTGTAATCCTTCTCTTTAGACAAGCATGTGTGCCTGCACGTGTTTGTGTGTATTTAAGAAAGTAACCATGATTGAGTTTTAATGACAAACCATTGAGGGGCTTAATTGTCCATGTAATCCTTTATGTTCTACATCATTAACAATAAGGCGGTTGAAAGATTGTTGTAACGTCTTATTTTCTTTTCCTTTGTTAACTTCTCTGACTTTTAAAGGCCAGACCTTTCACAGAAAAAGGTTGTGTGCTAAACAATGCTCCTCATATCACGTATCATTATTACTGCAAGTCACACGATTTCTGTTCAATTAGTGTCCCATTTTGATGATGTCACTATTTAAAGAGTGCGTCGCTGCCTCAGGGGAGTCAGAGAAAAATCAAAGTTAGACTTTTACAACTTAGCCAAGAGAAAAACGCAATTTCAAAACCTCCTTCCAAAGTAAAATGATTCAAACAATAATACATTTAAACAAAAAAAAAATCACAGACTGTTCTTTATGCCTTTTCATCAGTTATTTTCACATAAAATCAAATCACAAACAAATGAACACACATGAAATCTGTGGCGCTTTCTATAGAATTTTGCTTATGCAAACACCATGTGGCTTTGCTAATGGGCAAACGTGACAATCACAAGCCACATGGTATCTCTGTTCGTCCTATTGGTGCTGAAATGTGTGCTGCAACAAAGTGAAACAAGAACGACAGCAGAGGTTCAGAGTATATCATCCTTAGACTTAATGAGCCCAAAGTCTCTAGGCAGATGTCAGATAATTCCCAAGCATAAAATGTTGAAAAAATAATCAGGCACACATTGACAGAGACCTGAGTCATATGAAGGGACCAATACATCATAGACACTTGGGGGTGGCCTGTTTCGACAGTTTTTGACGTAACTCAAGATATCGGAGTCATTTTATTCTGTATTTTAAATGTAAAAGTTAAGCCTGTTTATTTCGCTGTCTTTCGCTGCAAGTGGCATTTTAAATATATACATTGTTTCGTAAATAATTGTGAGTTTTCTATTGTGCATGTGAGATCAGGACATATGCGTTAACGCTACTGTACATTATGTAATACATGCAGAATCTTAACATATGAAGGCTTTTTTACAGTTTTTATGTATTCACACTTATGTATGTGCGTGTTTATGAATTGATAAGTGTGCTGATTTCTCACTTGAGAGACTGGGAGTGTGTGTGTGTGCAGAAGACTGAGAGGGGCACAGTGTGCGTGTATGTGTGTGTGTGTTCTACCATCATCCTAACTCATTCATGCTTTCCTTGTGAGTGACACATTGGGGCTGCTTGCGGTTGCTAAGCAGTCTCTCTCCGGTTCCACCTCAGCACCCCACCACGATCTCTCCTGCAGAGCTGAGCTCACACACTACCCTGCCGCAGACCCCAACACGCTGCAAATCACCCAATAAATGTCTGCTCGACCCAATAAATGTCTATCATGTGGCCCCCACACACAAAAAATACATTTCCTGAGCTGAGCTTTGGCGAGCGTGGCTCAGTGTCCTTCACAGAGGTCAGGAAGCCCTGCTGCAGTGGACAAAGGATTCTACAGAGTCATGTGATGCAGTCACATGACCCATGGCAAGGTCTTCTGATTCATTTCACTGTGGCACAATTTTTACAGGGGGAAATGCTGTAGGCTGATTTTAAAATGTCTCCGTACTAGATAATATGAATGATGTGATTGTCTTATTGAAAATAAATGGTAATAAACTTACAAGCACGGCACAGTGGTTTTATACTGTATATCTACGAGATAATAAAAAACGGTCGGTTACACTAAATTAAATGTAAAAGAATAACATTGACATTTACTCATTTGACAGACATTGTTTAAGGAATACATACACATTGCCAAGCAACACTCTGTTACATTGCAATATAATGACATGATTTGCCTAATTCTCAGTCAGTCTTTCCTCTCCTACGCTGGTGGTGTGCAGCAGATGTCTTACAGTAACTGAGGGGAACACAGGAGAGCTCAGCTGGGGGACATAATTTAACAACATGGCCGCCAACTTGCTTTAGTTCATTACAGCAGCTATGAGGACTATAAACTATAAATTAAGTAAACAATTTTCAACTCCTAATACCATATATAGTTTAGGATTCCTGGGCAGAAATATATTTCATAGTCTAATTAACATAATTGTGCATATGTGTGTATATATACATACACAGAAGAGTTTTTCTGTCTATCACTCTCTCTCTCTCTCTCTCTCTCTCTCACTCTCTCTCTCTCTCTCTCTCGAC